>CABFWB010001802.1:0-42452 GCA_902151455.1 Timema bartmani
GTATATGGAAGCCATAGTGAGCAAGAAGTTCGCCTGATGCTTGTTTCTTCCCAGCGGTAGTTCTGCGGCCTTGGCTTTAAGGGCGAAGGCCACACGTAGGGCGGTGGCCTCTTCAGCATCCAATTTAGGATGTTTCTGGTGGCAGTAGAGAAGTTCAGGCTTCTCTGGTAGAGATAATAGGCGCTGCCAACCTTGGGAGCTGCAGGGTGAATTAGGTCCTAGAGCCCGGTGACGAGTCCCTACAAAGTCATCCAGTTTTGGAAACACACGGATTCCACAGCATCAACCATGCCTAGGGAAGATAACAAGCAAATCCTTGCGGTCTTCCAAGATTTCTCCCAGGCCGTCAACACAAACCAAGATCACTTCCGGCAGCTAGAAGAAAGGATGGACGAATCATACCCAGAGAGCAACAACAACCGGCAGCCCCTCAACAAGGAGGTCCAGCAGCGGCACCCAGGCTGGCAGCGCCTATCGCTCCTACCAGAGAAGCCTGGGCTTCACTACTGCCACCAGAAACACCAATCCTGGATGCTGAAGAAGCCACCACCCTACGTGTGGCCTTCGCCTTTAAAGCCAAGGCCGCAGAACTACCGCTGGGAAGAAACAAGCATCAGGCGAACTTCTTGCTCACTATGGCTTCCATATACACCCGAACTACCCAACTCAACCCAGCAGGTGCTCTTGCACCGTCTGAATACAGAGTACATCGCCCTGACAAAGGGTTGGCCTACAGCTATCATCACCTCTAGAGGCGACGCAAGAGCAGCAATACACCCTCCGTGGTTTATACCACCAGCTGTCTCAGCTCCAGTCTACAATCCGCCGCCACCGAGAGGAGGTAGTGGAGGGTCAGGAAACATGTTCCGTAAGCGTGGCAGAGGGAGTAGAACGTGAGACGACTAGTCATTAGGAACAAGTTCTTGGTTGTATTAATGTTAAGTGTATCCCATGTATTTTCCTGATCTAATAAAAGCTGCCAATGTCTCCTCGCACGAAGGCTGCCTCCGGCTCTCCATTATTACCCCACGCGTTGGTGCTCATTCGAGAGTATAAAAGGTGGGGTGATGGAGGAGAACAGGATCAGTCGGACATGGGAGGAGGCACCAACAAACAACTGTTGCGTTATTCTTGATGACAAATAAATCAACCATTTTAGTTTTACCATTTAGGGAAATAATAGTACATCAAAAGATATTTATGTTTGAAGACTCAAATATTTAAAGTACCAAGGCCACCTACTAAGCTCTCTACTTCCTCTAGTACACTCTGTGTCCTGTGTACCTCCCAGTCTAAATCTAGTACTTAAGCTGGGGACTTGTAAACGTGAGGGATTTACATTTCGTAGTGATATCACAGTATAGCTATTGTTTCCATGACCATTCTCCTTGCCTTTCCTGTTGGCCAGGTGCATAAGAGCTTATTCGCTGTTTGGAGCAAACGAGACGACCTGGAGATCTTCGCCGAGGAGAAAATTGGCCTGAACGGCCTCGTCCTCAGGGCAGCAACTTTACAGGTCCGTTGGAGTTAGACTTAGGTCGGGAAAGTGGATGAACAATCTCAAGATAGGGATAGGGTATAATGAGGTGGACTGGATAGAACTGTCTCAAGATAGGGATAAGGTGTAATGAGGTGGACTGGATAGAGCTATATCAAGATAGGGATAAGGTGTAATGAGGTGGACTTGATATATCCGCTCGAGATAGGGTTAGATGGCGTACTTTCAACAGTGCAGCAGTGAACTTTCGAGTTCTTAGTGCCATAGAGTAAATAATTACTCGTTAGGAATGGAAAGATTATTCTGATTTGCTTTGAGCTTCCGCCACAATGAATGAGTATTTTTGGATACTCTCCTATATTAAATCAAATGAAGACGTAAATTTGTTTTAGTTCTCGTTCACCCAGGAGACGTCTGGGGCCACATTTAAAGTAATCGTAAAATAGATTCTGTTTTTGCCATCCGTGTATCCCCACCAGAATTCGAACCAAAGCTTATTTAAGGTGCGTCTTAATGTCAAAGTATAAACGATGTTGACCTTGAATGCAGTGCAGAGAGATGAGTCCTCATTGGTTGGTTCCATCCCAGGTCCCAAGGATCACCTTGCTGGTGACCTCTGCCAACTCATCACAGCACCAGATTCTATACGGGATGTTCGGGGAGGTCTGGCAAGTTCTGGAGAAGAAACTCAACTTCACGTGCGTATAGAGGTTTCTACCACTGGAAGCCCTTGTTCCACCCCAGGGAGCCACGACTGTGTTTTTTAATTGTTTTAGAAGACATAAAAGCACTGATTACAGTCAACTCCGAACAACTCATTACCCTATTAATAATCATTAACTTGAAGACCCCACTCAGACATTAAAGGACTCCATTACATCACTAGTCTGACAACGTATTTAAGTCAGGGACGTTTAAAAGTGGAAACTCAAATACCGTGCCAGGGTCCAACAACAACTTGTCTGGAGAACAAACACCTCTTGCAAGATTCCTCTAATCCATAATACCTGTGTCCTTCGAACGTAGCCACGCACATTAAATGCACAGTAGGTAATTTAGAAACCAATGACCCCGTGATCACTATTGATCCCTGTCATCACTGGACAGCTGTCTACTCTGCCATGGCTAGATTTCCATAGGCGGGAGGAATTGGCTCTTTCTTTCGTGTGCGATGGACTCGCACGTAAGGGAGTTGCAACACAACTTAGGAATCACCATTGAGAAGGCTTTGGGACTATGTTACCCCACTTTAAAGTCAAAACTCGATATTAGGAATCATCTAAAAGAGGGCTTTGTCCTATGTCACCCCGTTTGGGCTCTCGGAGGAAGTATGGCACCTAGCCTTAGGAATAACCCATCAAAGGGCTTTCAACCTTAATTTACCAGTGGAGACCTCGTGGAGGTGGCCTGACCAGATATCACAGAAGGTACTAACTACCAACCGCTTAGTGTGTGGCGAGTAGGAGGACCTCAACTCCCCCTCCTCCATTCACTCCCACACAGATACCTCGACAGAGATTTAGCCACCCCTAGGGTTAAACTCTCCAAACGTTGCCCGGGTGCCACCACTAGGAGGTACTCTGTCAGGATTACTGGACAAGGCACATCTCCCAGGCAAAAAGAAGAAGCTTCTTGTCCTATCCGAGCCAGGGCAGTCACCACGAGATACAGACCGACTTGATCCCAACAGATTCCAATGCCATGCCAGTGCAACCCACTTATTAATCAGACAGTAGGTCAGCAGTATTCCCTAAGGATACTCAGTACTATAGGCTAGTACCCTAGTGTTTTCAAACATTTTAAGACCTTGTATCTCCTTGAAGTCACCACTCTCAGACAGTAGTTCAACAGTGTCTCCCAAGGATCCTCGGCACTCCAGGTTAGTCCTCTTATTTTCTCGACCATCTCATGTCCTGACGCCATTCTCTTTATCTCCCAGCACTCAGTTCGTGATCCCGGAGGACGAGGCGTATGGCCAGTCCATGAGTGACGGGGGTTGGAATGGGGTGGTTGGGATGGTTATGCGCCAGGAAGTGGACGTGGGAGTGGCACCCATCACCATGTCACTGGATAGGAACGACGTGATCGACTTCACCATACCTCTGCTCATGTCCAAGTACGTACCAACTGCCGCCTCTGGAATATACTTGACAACTGGCATTTCCTATTGTCACGTGATAATAGGTCGCTTGAGCTATTTTACAATTTTACTAGTTTTATAGTCAACTAGAGAAGTGGGACAACAAGTCCGTCAGTTTTTCAACCCTCCAATCAAGTCTGCATTGCCATGGTAAGGAGGTGTACTAGTAGAGTGATAGAGAGACTGGTATTGTAGGACATCAATTCCTTCAGATTGTCAATCGTACAATGAATCATGCATTGCTAAGTTAACGAAGAGTACCAGTAGATTGATAGAAATGCAGGAAGATGATATAATGATGATAGAGCGAAATTTGAGTAAAAACTAAATATATAGAGGGATATCGTTAGAGGGCTTAGTTTAAAGTTTTAGCGAGAAATAAGGTAGAACGAGTTGTTTAAATAAATACAGTTTGAATGTTGATAGCGGTAATTTGTAAAATTACTTCATGTTTATGATATTATAGTAGATCCTCACAAACTCAGTGTGTTTGCATTATTGAAACCAGGATTTATATCATCGGCTGAAATGATAAAAAGTTTGTCTATGTCGATCAGTGGTAGTAATCACTAAAACTAAAGGTAAAGAAATGCTAGAGGAATATCAGCTGGATATTTAATGTCGTACGAGGGAAATTTTATTAGAGTGTAAAATGTGTCCCCAATAAGCTATAAGGTGAACCTTGTTAACCATATCACTATGTGAGATTATTGGAAGAACTATGTCTTTTGAAAATGAAAAGGTGGGATTAATTTATTCACACTTTAATAACTCGAAAGTAAATTACAAATATTTTGTAAGTATCTACATTATCCCTCTCTCTCTTCTTTACAACCATGATTCCAAATCCTGCCTTACGCTGACATATTTCTGAGCTGAAAATGAGTCTTATGAATTTGTAGAGTAAAGGGGGACATTTTAGATAGCGTTAAGGTATTTACTCACAGCTTTGTGCCCCATGTTGGGCGCCACTGAAAAGATTATCGCCTCTTACTAACCTGTCTCCTTCATCTAAATAAGATTAGTGTTGGCACCTTAAAATACTATGTCACTATTCTCCTACTTATTTTAAATTACCTTAAGTTTGTCCTCGGCTAGTTTCACTTGAGTCGCTAGATCTCGTGTCAGCGGGACCAGTAGTTCAGTAGAGCTGAGTAGGCTAGCCCAAAATATTTCAAACCCGCAATCGGCGGGTAAGCTATTACGAACTTAACTGTCAGTGAATGAGGGTTAAAAAATAAGGGAAGGACTAGATAGTCACCAAAGCCGTCCTCTTTTAGCCAAAACGTGGTCCCTGGACACTTGTAACACTTGTGATAAGCTTCACTTCCTATCTGCCCAAAAGCCCCACTATCCCTAGATTTTCTGTCCAATAAAATGTTTCACTGTACTAGGTCTTAGCAATTAAAATGATAAATTAAACGTGGCTACTATCACATCACCAGCATCATGAGGCTTTGTTCTCCTATCTTTATTAGAAAACAGTTTGTCACATCCCCATGTTCCAGCTACGTGATCATGATCCGGAAGCCCAATAAGTTGGTGATCAACTGGTATGGGTTCTTGAAGCCCTTCGGCAGAGATCTGTGGTTTATGATGATCGTCATAATAGTCCTCGTATCGACCAGCAACTTACTCATTTGCAAATTGGCTAACCACTACTTTGTGTACAACGCTGAAGACCTCGACCTCGTCGGGGACATCTGTTTCTCCTTCTTTGGGATCCTGTTCTGTTACCAAGGTAGGAGGTCCAACATCTTTTACTTAAGCAATGGTATATATTATTAACCCATTTATTTTATGGTTTTTTTTTTCAGAACTGGATATCATGACTCAAATTATATTAACTAAAGGAACATGAGATGATGAGTATAATAGTCACTGGAGCTCACTGGAAGAGATGATGAGAAATACCCGTACGAAAATAACTCCCAGATAGTCTCTAAGACGATACCATACTTAAACCCCAAATTACCCCTATGGCTATTAGCTTGATAATTTTAACATATCTATATAATTATATCCAGTGGCGCACCCAAGTTGGGTAAAGGGGAGGCAAGCGGCAAAGCTACCATCCGCTCTCCCTAAGATCTTAAATAGTTTTATTAATAAAAGGTTAAAACATACAAGTTATAGCTATAATCTAGAGCACTGTGTCAATATATATAGGTTAAAGCTTAGGGCCAGTCTTACAAATATTACATTAAGAATCTATATAGCGTGCCCCTAACATACACAAATTGGAATAAAGAAGATAAATAATAACTTCCACACATTGTAAGACCAAACCCCAAATAATGTATAGGTGCACCGTTGATGAGGTCCTTGATTAATCTTACCGACGTCCCCATAGTTAACCACATACGTACCATCCCTACAGCTATCTCCATATTCAGCCCCAGGGTTGAATAGCTAATCATTATATGTCCAGGTATGGATCGTCCCCCCAAGTCCGCCCCATGCAGGATCGTGTGTGTGCTGACCTACCTCACAGCGGTAGTTCTGTTAGCGGCGTACTCTGGGTCACTCATCTCATTCATCACAGTGAAGAAAACCAATCTGCCTTTCACAAATCTTGAGGAACTCTACAAAGACGGTTCTTACCAGTTCGGGGTGGTACAGTCCACCTCAGAGGACGCCTTGTTCAAGGTCAGTGCACATGCGCTACACTACTGGTTGGGATTCTCCCATTTCAGGGTGGATGACATTATGATAACTCCATGGCATCAGCCTCCATGCAAGCTATACCGACCAAGTGGCTATTCAGGGTGGATGACATTATGATAACTCCATGGCATCAGCCCCCATGCAAGCTATACCGACCAAGTGGCTGCCTCATTTTGGTGAAGGTAGTGTAAACATTTGTGGATAGAGGGTGCCATTTGGTCAGCGCACGAACCCTCGGCCGTTAATTTATGTTTTCTAGATTGAAGCCGCTATTTAGCTATTCAAATAACTCCTCATTTGTGCTGACGAGGCTGAGTTGACCTCATACCAAACCTACTGCTTCACAGAAAAATCTGGAAGTGCCGGGGATTGAACCCGTGACCTTTGGATCAATAGCTAGGAACTTTGACCCCAAGACAACAGAGGTGGTAGATATTTGATTACAACGATGATATTTATCAATTATTTGAGATTCTATCTTTCTGTCTTGGATGAGTTCGTTAAGATATGCTTGCATAAGTTTATGTGATCCAGGAAGCGAAGGACCCAATTCACAAGAAGGTTTACCAGAATCTCATGCTACCAGATGCCGGAAACTTTGTGACGGGTGAGCTGGAAGGGCTCCAGAGAGCTTGCATTCAGGGTGGATGACATTATGATAACTCCATGGCATCAGCCCCCATGCAAGCTATACCGACCAAGTGGCTGCCTCATTTTGGTGAAGGTAGTGTAAACATTTGTGGATAGAGGGTGCCATTTGGTCAGCGCACGAACCCTCGGCCGTTAATTTATGTTTTCTAGATTGAAGCCGCTATTTAGCTATTCAAATAACTCCTCATTTGTGCTGACGAGGCTGAGTTGACCTCATACCAAACCTACTGCTTCACAGAAAAATCTGGAAGTGCCGGGGATTGAACCCGTGACCTTTGGATCAATAGCTAGGAACTTTGACCCCAAGACAACAGAGGTGGTAGATATTTGATTACAACGATGATATTTATCAATTATTTGAGATTCTATCTTTCTGTCTTGGATGAGTTCGTTAAGATATGCTTGCATAAGTTTATGTGATCCAGGAAGCGAAGGACCCAATTCACAAGAAGGTTTACCAGAATCTCATGCTACCAGATGCCGGAAACTTTGTGACGGGTGAGCTGGAAGGGCTCCAGAGAGCTTGCGAAATGGACTATGCCTTTCTTAGCTCATACGAAGAGGTGGTCGACTACTTTCCTAAAGTCAATTGTACGATTGTAGTCCTTCCCCATGTGTTGTTCAAGTCAGCCATCGCCTTGGTGCTCCCCAAAGGCAGTCCATACCTTAACATGTTCAACAACAAGTGAGTCAACAATCGGATCCAATATAGTTGTTCAATCGATAATACGGTATTGATGGTTATTATCATCAGGGTTATTTTGTATCCTTGCTTTATTCACTATCAACAAATAGTAAAGGCTTACTAAAACCCAAATCAACATCTTTCATGGTACCATATTTATTCTCTTGTATCAAAATATATTTTAAAAGGGATCGAAATTTCAGCTGTATTTTAATAATTAGTTTTATGTTTCTCCCTCTGTCATTTGAATGATAGTCTAGCGGTGTTTCTTGGAGTCTGATGAGCTTTGTGTAGCCCATTATGTTTTAATTGACATTAACTCACTATTCATTCTCAAAGGATGTTTAGCAGATAAATGATTTGTACTTTGAATAAAATAAAGCTTAAATTTAAAACATAGAAATTATAAGAAAATTAATTTCGGTGTTTGCCTCGTAGCCATTTATTATTACAGGCAATAATAGAATAAATAGATATGATAGAAGTATATTTAATACATGCTGAAGTCTGATCTTGAGTTTTAAAGTAGGTAGTCCTTCATAGGAACTGTTTTTATTGTTGATCCCCACGCACCCACTGTTCAACCTAAATTAAAACAGTATGGCCATCCCGTACGAAACCTTGCAAAGAAACGAATGATGTTGTTCCAGAATCAACAACCTCAGGTTGTCCGGAGTCATGGGGCGGCTCTATAGGAGGGCGTGGCCTTGGGATGAGGTCTCAGCTGAAGGGGAAGAAGAGACCAAAGTGGATATGATCAACGTGACTCCCGTGTTCTGCATCCTTGTTGGAGGTAACACTCTTCTCAGATACAGCTGTGTTGGACTCTGATATACCAGAATCAAGCAGAGAGCATTAGGTTATCTTCTGTCAGTGTCTAGAAACAATAAGGCCATGCCGTGCTACTTCTTTGTGGTGAAAGCCTAAGTCAGCTTATCTTGTGTATAGTTACAAATCAGTATTATTGAACTAGCAACAACGTTGAAAGATATAAACCCTTTTAAACTATAAGAATGGTTGAAACTAGAGCAGTAGGAGCTAGAGGGATGTCGTGGCAGGATGAGAGAACACTCCTGGCCCCAGTTAGGGGTAGAGTTAGATTACCTGTGTGGATGAGCGAGAATGACTGTTGAATAACTTGACAGACTTGGATTAGTGACTCTTTTAGAACTTAATCAATTATGAATGATAACATCACATCATGTACTCTAGTTCAGTTAAACTTCAGCTCTGACTATTTTCAATGCTGCTGTCCGTCATTCCTTCCCTCAACAAAGGTCATCCTTACGAATTGCCCAAATGAAGGGAAGTGCGTAACGACACTTGCATAGAACTAAGGATATCCAGGGGAAGTGTTGTATCACCATCAGACTGAGGACCCGTGTATAGGGGAGGGGAATGTTTGCACTTTGGATCATACCATATTAAATTTGTTGTTAATATAATTCAAGAATTTGTTCTGTGCAGGTATCCTAATTTCTATCCTGATTTTGGTGGCTGAGCACTTGGTTCACGAGATCAAATGGGACGGATCAATTGACGTGTCACCCAGTGACAGCCCCCATACCTTACATGAGATACTATACAATGCTACGGTGGAGAGAAACTCGTTACATGCAACACCTACAACGCCTAGGAGATACAGTTTCTAGCGGAGGGTTGGGCCAAATAATACATTTTCAAATGTTCTTTAGGTTTTTAACGTAGTTAGACCTACAATTACCTGACCATAAAAAAATTGATAAAATGATATCGTTATAATGACTTTCTATTGATAAAATACCCTAAAACTGTATTATATGTTTTTACCAATAAAATATAATAACTTAATCTTGTGTGTTAATTTTGACTATTTTTTTCTTCATGTTTAACTTAATAAATTTATGCAAATACGTATTGTTAATATGTATAATTCAAAGAGAAACTCTTTTTAAGAATTGTATACATACATAGTATTCTATAATACAGTATATAAGCATCAGTTATGTTCTAAAATCTTATTTTTAAATCTATAATATTGACATTTCAATAGGTACCATATTGTATATTCTCTTGTTTGTAGATGTAAAATTTGTTTTTAAATAAATAATATTATATTGATATTTGTAAAGATTGTGAAAATATTAAATTAATTGTAAGGATTTGAATGTTTTTATATCCATACGACTGGGCCTGAACGTGCCTAAATCTTATACACATTACCAGTATTTGATTTTACCTCTGATCATTAAATACCTTTGCGCTGGGTTATTATTTTCAATGCTAGAATTATATATCCATGAAAAGATTATTATATGTGCTGGTTTGTTTCAATAAAGAGTCCTTCTAGCTCCTTGAAAATACCAAATTATATTGGTTTAATAAAGAGACTATTATTATTATTATTATTATTATTATTATTATTATTATTATTATTATTATTATTATTATTATTATTATTGCTATTATTTGGGACCTGCTTTCAATTCTTTTATAATTCAGCTTTACCTGTTTTACCCTTCCCCATTATTGAAACTAGTATGTCCTCTACCCATGCCTCATTACATCCTTGGATGTTGTTAATGCAATCAAAAAGTTGAGTTCTTCCAGATGTGATGGGACAGATGGAATTCCAAGCTTTAATTTTAAAGGCTGTTCCAACAATTAAGTCCTTTGCTAGCACATACCTTTAACATTAGCATGATAAATGAAACTTTTCCCCTTACACAGAAACAATCTGTTGTACCAAACCTACCGGTGTTTATAAAAAGGGGCCGAAAAAAAATAATGTTTGTAATTAAATACCAATTTCTCTTTTAAACACTTTCTCTAAAGTATTCGAGAAAAATAATACATTATAATACTTTCCACCACCTAAAGAATAAACTCTCAGAAAATAAACATGGCTTCATAAAAGTAAATTTAATGTCACAAATTTAGTAGAATTTTTGGGATGTGTTGCCCCTCAAGTCTCAACCCAAGGCAAAATTGATGCTATATATTTAGACTGAAGTAAGGCATTCGACTTATGTCAACATAATATTATTCTCTATAAACTTAGTAATTTTGGCCCATTTGCGTATGATGGAAGATTATCAATTATTAATTGCGGATTGTATAGACTTACAAAATGACATAAATTGAATTTTACTATGGTATCTTGAAAATGGGATGTCTATTAAATTAATAACACTAAGACAAAATCTATATATTTTATAAAAATACTAATTCTATCTTTATTACCTACAAATTGATCAAGGATAAACCGTCCACTCCCTTTATATTAATGATCTAGGCGTTCTCCTGGATAACAAACTTTACTTCCACTATCATGTTGACCATATAATATCCCAATCATTGAAATTACTCGGACTTATTAAGCTTATTACGGTACGTCATCATTTAATAAAGTTGACTTTTTTATGTCTCAACTACGTCCTGGTTAAATCTAAGCAAGAATATGTTACTGTAGATTCACACGTTCTTTATAAAACTAGAGCAGTGCTGATATTTGGTCACGTAAAAGTTCTAATCCAATCACAAGTAGTCCGTGTGGCCAACGTAGCCCGCACTGCTCGAGTAAAGATGATTTCAACTTTTCCAGTGCTTCTACACACAAAAAAATCCGGCCAAAAAGGACCAATCAGTGCATGCGCAAACTTTCAAACATGCGTTATTTATAAACACAGCACAGTCTCACGTTGGCGTATCTCAAAAGTGATGTTTTAAAAACGAGAGTTTATTGGAAGTCATGAGGTTTATCGATGACAAAATCAAACCCAGGCCGAAGTAAACTATGTCATTTAATTTTAAATAAAATAACTTGTACTGATTTTAATATTTACATTTTTATGTTTGACGTTTCAATGCATCATGGGCAAAAAAAGATTCCTAACTTTCCGCGAACGTGTGAACAGCTGCCCCACTTCAAGATGCAGACTTACTGTGCTGTTTTCAAATTTCAGCGTACGTGTGAATTCTTCTTTACTATTGTTTGGAATTTCATTACCTTAACTGACTCGCTCAGGTTGAAAAAGTTCAAAGTAAGTTTGTCTCTGTGTACTATTATCAATTCTTTATTACCGGTTTTATTATGATTGTGACAGAGTTTGAAACCTTTTAGGGCTACAAACTTTCTTCCCACGTAGACTTTATTGTGATGTCCTTTTTTTAAAAAAAGTTTCACTAGCAAAATTTCTTGTAAATTTTCCTTCGATCCTATAGATATACATGTCCCTTCTCGGGCTTCTCGTAATCCAAAATTATTTTTCTCAATAGATCTTACAATGTGAGCCCTATAGACCGTTCTATCCATCGTGCCAATTTTAGATTTGTCGAATTCAGCTTTTACCATAAAAGAAAAGACAAACTCAGAGAATTACTATATTATTCTCATTATTATTTTCTATTTTTTCGTAACTATTCATCAGTGTATATAATTATTATGCTAAAATTGTTTATCTTATTTTCTCATGTAATTAGGAAATACTTGTATACCTTCCGGTGCCGACCTGTCATAGGTCTCACGACTATTTTCCCGCACTGTAATAAAGGAAATTGAAATAATAATAATAATTATTATTACTATCATAATTATTGCAACGCAGACACTTCGGTGGCCGCATGGTCTGAGGTGCTTATTTTGCAATAAACTAGACTGCCGAATACGGGGAGATTGGGATTTGATTTCGTTTGGGTATTCTGAAGGTAGTTTTTCCTTAATGGTTTTCCACTCTCCCAGCACGAAAATATGGGTACACCTTCTCAAAAGTCAACCTTCCTAATCCTTAACACACTATTATAATTAGTACGTACGCGTATACCCCGAACGAGCAGTAAGAAGTAATGTTAAATTTATGCATACATAAAAACAAATCTATATATTTTTAAGCTCTTAATGGTATATTTACAAAACTCTTAGCGAAATTAGTCATTTTAAAGATATCAGTAAAACACCAAAGCTAAAAATGATCCCCAGCATAAATTTATTGCAATTCAAGATTCATATAGTAACGGTGAACTTTATTCTCGTGATCATTTTTGAAACGTTGGGGTTTTAATTAACCACAAAAAAAATTCTGGACTTCGATAAGCGTTTTGTAGATATGCCACTAAGAACTTAAAAGTTATATTTGTTATAAACAGTACACTCTTGGTATATTTTAATTAATATTTATTAAGAGGCTAAGGATGAAGTTTTGTAAGAGAAACGTAAAGGAGAAACTACTGCATCCTCGGTTTATTCTCTACGGTACGTTAGACCTACCTTGATCTATTGGTCTTTTGTACTACACGTAAGATAGGATCATTTCGTGAAAGATCATTAACAAATTTTTCCTTCATCCTTATTTTAATTTTTTTAAATATTCTAAGCCTTAAAATAAAAATAATGTATATTTAAATAATGTAATGTTCTTTATTTACATAATTCTTGTTTCCACTAAAAATAAGCTATAGACAATATTTATGCATTTACCACACTGAGCTTATTTTTACAGTTATATCTGATGATGATGATGATGATGATAATAATAATAATAATAATAATAATAATAATAATAATAATAATAATAGCTGTTCAATGATGTATAATTTTTTTTAAAAAACATTACTGATATATTTTTTAGTAAATATCCCTACAAATTTGTAAATCAATTAAAATTTGATGTCTGCAAATAAAATTATCTATCTATCTACTTATTCTTAAATCTTGCTGTTATTACTTGCTCCATATATTTGAAACATGAGATAGTTCTAGTATTATTCGTTTCTCTTTGTTATTTTAACGGACAAAAGTTGTTATTGACTAATTCATTTCATTTTATTTAGTTGCACTTTGATCGTTGGTAGATTATAACGTTAAGAGTTAATTTGTAATACATTATTACTGTGCTCTCATGTGAATTGTGATATTAGAATGTTTCGGACCAAAGAAGACGTTGATCGCCATGTCCAAGAAATCTCACGGAAATCGAGAAATGATAGAGAGGTAAAACTCGCCATATATACTCTTATGGAGGGAACTGTCCGTGTGGTCATCCTTCACAGACCTATAATAATTTGTTAAACTTAAAATTCTGAAAACTCGTGGGATTGACTTTATTTAAACGTTGCAGTTTCTTTCATAGCGACAATTTCTTCTATAAATAATACTTTGAACACGCTTAATTAAGGCCCTATTTCTCAATAGTCTAAAGCCGGTTGCATTGAAAGTCAAAATGGCCAAACCATTACAGTTTTCTTCTGTCGCAGGTTATTTTAATTTGAAAACAAAATTGCGTAATTTTATGAAACAAACCAAATGTGACATTTTGTTTTGGACGTTAATACCATCATTTTATTAATTAATTCGGAACTGTGCACACCAAGGGTTAGTAGATTAATTTATTTCTATGTTATAATGATAAATTTGTTATTTTTTTAATCATTTATTAACACAACAAAAGCAAGTTTCCAATAAAAATAAAATGTTATAAAATAATGCTATCAATAATAATAATAATAGTAATGTTTAAAAAATTAAGAAAACTCAACTAATTCACATAAGAACTTTATTCATAGTAACGAACAAAACCTAACCTTTCATTACTCAACACTATATTTTTTATTAAATTCGAGGCGTTTTAAATATGTTATAACTGAATATATACACGAACACGCTCACCCATCATGTTCACTCTATTCAGATGTACGGTCCCATCGATTGCTATTCTTTTAGGCTAGCTTGGATCCTTCAATTCCTTCACATAAAATATTATTTTAAACAATTCATCAAAATTTGTATTTATTCGGACATGAAAGGTTAGCTCAAGCCTGGTTGTTAATGGGTTTATTATACAAACATAAATATTGTGCACCAAAATTGATGCAGTAGGCCTATATCTTTCCCAACTTTGATGGAAATGTGCGAGTAGTTTAGTTTGCTTCATTAGAAGAGGTTCAAAGTGCTTAGGCTTATAATCTAAATAATAAAACAATACTTGTTTACTTACAAGAATTAGGCTTTCTACCTAAAAAAGGTATTTAACTTGTAAATGGTTAATAATGGATATTAATAAATATTTTAATGCACCATTGGGCTATACCCACTTCGGTGGCTACATAATCTATTGTGCCACTATCTCAGATTGGTTTGCCGATGACGGGAGATTGAGCTTCGAATCTCGGCTAGGTGTATTGAGGGTGGTTTTTCCAATATGGTTTTCTATTCTTCTTACACACAAATTCAGGTACACTTCATATGAATATAACCGTCCTCATTCCTAAAACCATTACTGTAATTAGTACACAAGCGTAAAATCGGAACAGTTAGTAAGAGATTGCCAAATAAAACCATTGGGTTACCTTATAAAAAATAAACTGGTTCACTTAAAAATATTCTTTTCAAACAAAAGTTTCTAAAAGGTGGCGTGCTCTTCTGAAATCAAGATGGTGAGTCAGCCGAAACAAGGGCGGTGGATGAAGTCATACAGTCTTGTTGGTTGTGTTATTGCGCTGTTTACAAAATAAAAAATTTTTATTTTGAAACTAATCTTTTGAGTGTTTCTTTCTTTGTTATTTTGGTGGCCAGTTATGAGAATATATAGGGTCGATGTAATACTTTTTAATTTTCTATTTCATGTACTATAATTAATATCTCTTGTTGCCACAAATGCAAAACATAAAACATTGTGGTTTTATTAATATTTTTTGTTCTTTCAATAATTAACGAAAATCCAATCATACAGTAATCCTCAGGGAAGTATTATTAGAAGTGTTTGATTAAACTTTTTATTGATAATATAGTAAGCAAATAATAATTTCCAGATAGGTTGACGATGAAAGATTTCTGTAAAAGTGAATGGGTGGGACTCCGATAGTTAAATTATGTATTGGTCCTCGGCTATGTTGCTCCTTGCAATACTGGTAGGCACCGGCCTATTTCTACGAGACCTCTGGGTGATGTCAGAGTGGCATAGAGAAATAAAAGAAAAATGAATATTTAATATGTTTAGTGATGTCTATACTCTGAATTATTGGTTAGAAAAACGTTGGGGAGAAACTTCTATATTTATTATACCACAACACACAAATCAAAACTTTACCCCCTTAAAATTTACTCTAATAGGTGATGATGGTGATGAACAATAAATCAGCCTAAAACAAACTATTACTAGGCACGAGCACTATATCAACAAAAGTTCAAGCTCATTAAAGGAGATTATTGGCCAAGAAACCTTAAAGCCATAAAAAATTAAGTTAATTATAAGGGTTCTGAATTGACCTTTTGCGACTCCCAATTAACTCAAAGCCCCTCGCATATTCCCTTGTTCTTGTTCATCTAACGGTCGTTACGGTGACCAGCTGTTGAGATAATTGTCCGTTCGGCGGTCCCAGCACACGGATTTCCACAAAGTTCAAGTCCAACGATACAGATTTCCACAAAGTTCAAGTCCAACGATACAAATAGCTCAAGAACACATACCTTTCCAGTGATTGTTTAGGTACCTCAGAACATGCGTCCAATCCTTATCAAGGACACTCCTGGGCTCCTTTAGGTAGTTAGCTTTCACCACAAGCAATATTTTCCTTGCCACACAATTATTATTGACCTCTAGCCTTCACGAGCCATCTCCAGTCAAGCGTCTCTCTCAAAACTAGTTCTCAACAATAATACTTTTGTCCGCATCAATTGCTGCCAACTCACAAACACAAATCCCCCTAATCACACACTTAATTTAATTAAGTAAGCTATGAATTATATATGCATACAAACTGGTTTAGTTATGAATTATTAGGATTGCTATTCTTACCAAGAGCTACGAGTAAACACTTACTCGGCTCAAGGAGTATTAAGTGTGGATGGAAAGTTGGAAATCCCCTTATTTACAAAATACATAAGCCTTTCCTTCTGATTCAGACTTTTTCTTATTTATTTTATAAATATATAAACACATTACCTAAACTACCGAATAGATCAAAAAGATCTCATGGCTGGGGTTGGAGGTAGAAATAGAAAACCAAAGAACATCGAGGAGTGACCCTTCGGAGCGCCCACCTCACATCTTCTCCCTGCATAGAGGGCAGCACGTGGTGGACGTAGTCGGTGACTGAGCCGATCATGTGAATAATTCTTTGGGACGGCGGATGTCATAAGAAAAATCACAACATTAATAAGTCACTTTCAGACAATGTTTGTGATAAAGTACCCTCTGCTAGCTTCCAACCATGGATACCCTATAGTAGCACTTGCAACTGAAGATAACGTAAGGATCCTCGCAAGAAAATATGATATTATTCAGAAGTTTCCTCCTTGAATTCGTGTGATATTTGTTATAAAAAAAAAGGGGCCAGAAGAAAAGTGGCCTATAGATGAAATCTGCACATACATTTACTCTTCTTTCCAAAACTAATTTGCTACGCTGTAGGTCTCACACAAGATAACACAACTCAGGAATTCAGTTCATACAGTTACCCAAAAAGAATGAGGACATGGCTATTTTATCAGGTAATTGGGGACTAGACTCCTTAAGACTTAAAATATTTGGTTATATATTGATTAAGGTCAAATGCTAACTCACATAACAATGCTGTGGAGTCTTGAGTCTACATAATATACCAACTGACTATGGCTTCAAAATATAATTTATAATAGGCCTATTATAATAATATATGATAGTTAGGCCTAGATATCATTTCAATTTAATACTTTAATTTTATTCTTTAGGACAAATTTTTGTAATTTTGCTTGACAAATTTATTCATACATAAATTCACAATGACGAAGCTTCCCACAAAGTCATCCGAGTTTAAGCATTTTACTGCAGCAAATTTTTACTACTAATTAATATATACTTTGTTCATTTCTGAAGGACATGTCTGAGCCGGACAGTAGAAAAATAGGAGTCGAAGGCTTAGCGTATTGACTCTACAGCCCTGTAGCCTATTTAAAATGCTTTGTAATCTATTAAACCGTTTCAAAACTGGACATTGGGGGGAAAGGGAATGGGGTTGGAAAATCACAGTGCACTTGATTAGGGTTATAACCCGTACCTACTTTTCTTCCTATGTGAGCGAAACACCCTCTACCACTTGATCGCAGAATGCTCATCTAGCGTGTATCTTGGAGCCAAGTCTACTGGTATATAGTTCAAGTGTTGTTGTTCCAGAGGTACATGCGATACTACCAAGTGGCAAAGCTCTATTACAACATCAAAGAGTGGGAGATTGCGCGGCGCTATGTCTCCAACTACCTGTCGGTGCACGAGGGTTCGGCAGAGGCCCACAAGCTGCTGGGTCAGGTGTACGACCGTCAAGGACAGAAGAAGCAGGCCCTTGAACAGTTCAAATGCTCTCTGGAACTAAATGCGAAGCAGGTGGACTTGGTGCTTAGAGGTCAGAACACTTCCTTAATCTTGGCAAGGCCATGTGAGATGGTAGTACACACATGTACACACATGGACAATTCAATACATAAACTTGTACTTAGGGTATAGTTTCCCTAAATGGTTATACACTCTTTCCTTGTGCAAATGTGTGTACAATTCCTCTAATCCAAACCTCCTACAAATTGTAGTTGGGTCATATCCACTATTTTATAAATCCGACTATTTTATTTTTGAATACCGAATCTTGAATTGAAATTCGAATCCTAGAAAAAATTATGAGCACAACTCAAGAAGAAATATAAATATTATAGACAGATAGAATATAATAAAGATTAACTTAAAATCCATTGATTAGTCATATATTCAGTTAAATGTTAAATTACTGGTCAGGGGGCTGGTTGTTATGTTCATCCTATAATTATAATTGGTTCTGAGCCAGAAATAAACAGTATTACATCTCTAAAACAAATTTTGTTTGATATATTAAAAAAAAGTTCAAGGATTTGAATCTCAATATTCTTAAGGATTTGAGGCTCCCATTCCTACTCTAAATTTAACCCTCCTCATCCCTAACAAATTAACATAATAATTAGTAAAGTCTGTTCATGATTGGTTTTTACCTGGATGACAGTTAAAAAATCATTAGTTTAGGTTTTGGGTTGCCAACATTTGTAAAGGATCACTGTTTTGTTATAAATATTAAGTTTTTTTAATCACATGCTATATTTTACATTTAAAATAATGTTAATCTAAATTTTCTCACACTATTTCATTATTTTTAATAATTTCTTTTCATCCAATTTAAAACAATATTTTAGACATAATTGAAAATACCTATTCTTAGTTTTGGAATGTTATCTATGATGTGTAATATAGTGCATACATTAATATCTTTTAATACAGGCATTATATTTACTTGGAAAAGAGAAAATACCTGTCATTTATTTAATATATAATAAATTATTTTATGATTATCTTACCATATCTCAAAATATCTAACTGAATAAAATATTTGGAGTCACTGCGTGGCTACATCATTGTAAAGAACTTGTTTACGGCATGTTCAATCACATGGTTTAAATTCGTCGATCACCATTTTGAAGCTATGTTCGTAAGACCTTTTGTGAAAGTGTTGTGAATAATAATGTTTTTAAGTGGAATAAAACGATAAATAACCTCTCTGCTTAGGAGCCTCAAATAAATATATAAATAATATTAGTCTAAATTACTGTGGTAAATTATCACATTCATACATTACCATATGTTTTCATTACAGTTATCAAAAGTGACATGTCAGCTTTTGGAGTGGGGATGCACTATGGATTATTTCTAGTAATTTTTTGAACTGTCATCTAAGTAAATTAAGGTCGTGAATGTATTATACATATGTGTTTAACTCGAATGGGTAGTGAGACACGTCAAGTCAACAAAGGGGAAAAAAATCTTAAAATTCCCATAAAAATGCCAATAATTTTTATTTGTAATGCAAATAATTTGTATTTAAATTATGAAATGTTATTGATAAATTCATTTTAATATCACTCTCTACACCTCTTATAACTACCATGTCCAACTGTTCCATTCTCTACAATCTGGTAAGAAACTGATTGTTTTCCGAGCTTCCTGGTAGGAGGCTACACTTGAGCTTGCATTGTCTTATGTTCCAGTGTGCGAGCTGTTGGTGGAGGTTGATGATCCGGTTAATGCTGATCGTGCACGCTACTGGTGCGAGCGCGCAGAGGCAACCCATCCTCATCACCCCGTTGTGTTCAAGCTAAAGGAACACCTTCTAACAGCCAGCGGAAAACAAGATCTGACCGATCTGGAGGGCCTCATAGCAGGTAACAAGTCCAACCGGTCTGTCCGGACAGCGGGCGGCCAGTCGGCTGACATAGGCTTAACAGTGTTCTCCCAAGGGCCTGGTCGCCTGGTTAGTAACATTGTCTGGAGAAACAATGCCAAATGGGTGAAGCCACAGTAATGGGAGTGTTACAGAAGGACCCGTTTTAGCTGTTACTTTGTTTATTGAAGCAAAACTCTCACTTAAAAATTAAAAAACAGGCTCAGCATGAAGCAGATATTTGACACTTTTTCTCAGCTTAATGACAACATTTTCGCATTGTATCGAAAAGAAAAAAGAAAAAATCTTATGTTACGAAAGGACAAAATAAAGATATGATAAAATCTTGGAAAAACTTAATGCAACAACTCTCCTCCTCTTTAGATTGCAGAAGGTTGGTATTTGTTGTGGATAGTTGTTAGTCTATGTAGTTTGTAAAAAATGTTAAAATTAATTTTGTTGATTAGGGTTTTTTTTTCTTCACAATACGTACATGTAGTTTTGTGGAAGGACATTACGGAAGGACAATTTTGTCACAATTTTAATTAGTTAATAAGTTCGCATTAGTTTGTGGTGTTAATTGCTGTATATGAGATTGTCAAAATGTAAAAATACATTATTGAGATTTTTTAACATGCTCTTTCAGGGCATACAGACCATATCAGCACATGACTTAAAATCTAATGAATGAACACAATGCCCAGCCGTAAATGTATCCTTGTGTGAGGGGAACCCACTGCACCAACAATAAATATTTCATCATCACTGGGAATCGAACCCGGGAATCTTGAGTCAGTAGGTGTGAACACTACCAACTGAGCCGCAGTTCCAAAATTTGTGTGTAATTTACAAGAGACTTATAGTTATACATTACCTTTGAGTATGTTTCAAAATTGTGCTTTCAACCAAAGTATAGTCTTTTAATTTAACATAACTTGGTTCGTTGGAAATGAATGGTATTTCATTGCACCTTTGGCCTTTATCAAAGAGCTATTGAACCCGTAAACCACACACATTATCTGAGTATGTAGTTTGTAAAGGATATAAAAACATATTTTAACTGATAGTTTTTTTATTCAGTATTAAAATTACAAATAGGGCTATACACATTGTTATGGAAGGTCAATTTTGTTGTACTTGTATTTAAACTAGTTTAAGGCAATATTTGCAAATATTTTTGTGGTAATTATTTTATAATCATATAAGTTTGTCATAAGATAGATCTTTGTGAATAAAAATTCATGAAAAAAAAAATACTAGCACAAATTACAGCAAAAAAAATTTATTGGAACTCATTGTTTGGAAGAACTGCTTTTATGATGCAGACATAAAGATATTCCTCTTGTCTGCTAGATACTAACTTTACAAGAATGTATGTGCCTGCTCTAAAACTATACATCAGTGTCACCAATGCATTCATATGTAATTTATTCTAGATTTCCCTAATATGCTGTTTTTATAAGTGTAAACACAATAAATTTGTCCTTCCGTAACGGTAATATGTTAGCTCTATAACTTTTTAATAAATTAAAAAAATTGGAATATGGGATTGTGTACAGGAAGACAAAGAAAGAAGGTGCCTGAACAAAATATTTGCATTTGTACTGTTTTAGGGACATTACTAACAAAACTATAAAAAATGTTACGGAAGGACATTTTAATTTTCAGGGAGACTTGTAGCATATAAGGTTAAGGAATAATGTTTCATTAGCCCTATTTTTTTTTATAAAGACAATAAACTATATGAAACCGAAAAACACAATTTTGGCCTAGTAAAAATTAATATTTAGTAGACAGCATATAAACTGATGTCCTTCCGTAACACACTTTTCTCTCTTTTTTCAACTTTCGTCATACATAAAATGAAAATAAGCTTTATAAAATCACTATGATATTTATATTATGAAAGAGAAATTAATTAGCTACTACTTGATGTATAACATGTCACATTTGAATCCAATTAAAAAATTTAATCTTTGTCCCTGATTACCATGGTTTCACACATATATTATTTTTTTAGAAAACCTAATATAGTTTTCACTAATTACACTTGTTATAACTCAAACAATCTTAAAGAAATATTGTAAAAACATGACTTTCTGTTTTTCAGCGGAGATAGTCCATCGCCCAAATGACGTGTCGCTGCGTATCCGACTATTGAAGCTGTACCTCGACAACGACAAGGTGGAGGACGCTTACAACCATGCCTCTGAGATTGAGGGGAGATATTTGTTCAGGGACGAGTCTGGATGGTACACCTGCCTTGTGCAGGTCTGTCAGGTGAGTACGAATTCCCCGGCATCCTTTTACTGGGGGAGCAGGGGGGTCAGAGGTACCAACATAGCCTTTTATCGTGTTAATTCTGATTTGCTAGTGACAAGAAGCAAATCCGGGTTTGAATATCAGCCTTATTTATACTAAGTTGGTTTTTCATAAAGGGCTCCCCACATTCCCTCCAGGCAAATAAGTGCATTGGTTGAATTAACCTTTTCCTCAAATTGAGTATCAAATTTGAATCCAAACGTTGGGTAGACTCAAAACATGACAAAAGGCAAGAGATTAACTTCCCCACATTGGTAAAAATTTAAAAAAAAAGCTTCAGATTTTGTTGGCATTAGTTGGCATGTCAATGGTCAGGGGTCTGTTTGTTGGGTTTCTCCTAAAAACCTTACATATTTTCAAGAGTCCATTCCACCCCATTATTATAAATAGGTTCTTACTGGATGGGAGATAATTTGCCGAGAACAGGCGGAAGTATTAATTTATGTTTCTTAACTCTTTTTTTTACCATGTCTTGAGACTCGTCTGGGACTAGGAATGAGGAGCATAGAATATAGGGGAAATGGGCCTATATTTGTGTGGAGGGAGAGCGATTAACTGTTAAAAATTGTTTGACAATGAGAAAGACCAATAGCAAAATAACTATACTCAGTTAGAATTTTTTTTTAAATAAGGAAAGCTAAACTAATTATCGTCTTTGAATTGAAAATTTACACCAGTATCGCTCATATTTTGCTGAATGTTTCCACATGTCCATCACAGTCTCTGTGTTAAAATATCCAAAGCTCGATTCTCATGTCCCAGATGTCATTTTTCAACTCAAAGATTATTATATTAAGATGCTGCCATAACTGTAACTAACATAGATAATAGCTTGGCTATTTAATCCACCATAATCTAATTAATTATGTAAGTGAAAATCAAGTGAAGAAAACTCCACCCAAGGAAAAAAATCTGGGAAGAATCCAATGCACAAAGATTACATCTTCCTTTAATGTTAACTACAATCATCGGTGTTTTAAAATTCAAAATGAAGTAGGTCGATGTTCATTGTTTTCTCAAGTTTTTGATTATGTCAATAATGCTGAAATATAAAAACTATATGTTTTAATGTGTATGTACTACTATAAAAGAAAGAAGAAAGGAAGATGTCACTTTTGTTAATTGAATTCTTCCCACATTTTTTCCTCTTTCCCTAGGTGGGCTTTCTTTACTCGGCTTTCAAATAGAATTTCATACCCGCTTTGGTGGTCGCATGGTCTAAGGCTCTACTCTGGCAATAGATTGGACTGCCAAAAACTGGTAGATCAGAGTTCGAATTCCATTTGGGTGGTTTTTCCCTAAATTGTTTTTCACTCTACCATCATGCAAATGTGGGTACACTGCTTCTATCCTAATTCATTGGCGTAATTATTACAGTTGCATATAACCTGAACAGATAGTAAGATAAATTGCTGGGGAAAAAAATTAAGAATTTCATCATCATTAACTGTTTACAGCATGTGGCCGGGTCTTTCCTTGTTTATTTAAACGGAGTTGGTCACTTTTTGCGATTTGAAGACAGCCAGCCAATTTAGTTGTTTAATTTTGCACCTCGTCTTACTACTCGTTTGGGCTATATGCTGGCAATTTAGTTGATGACTGACGTGTGTTGTGTGCAGGCTTATGAGTCTTCTAACGGCAGTAAGGACCTAAAGTTTTACCTTTTGTACGTGTCTGTGCTGGAACGAGCGGTAGCACTCTGTCTTGAAGAGCATACCACCATTGTATGTAGGAGCGTGTCAGACAGCGTTCAGGCCTTGTTCAGGTATGGTTTGTCAGGGAACAAGTCACATTGCCTTTTAAAAAAATGTCTAGAAGGAAAACCTCTTTTAGCTTTATGAGGGAATTGTATTATATTTGTAAGAAGGTACAGGAAATGATGTGGATAGAAACGTTTAGAAATAAATGAAAACAATATGGCTTACACCTTACATTGCTGCCATTGGACATGGCTGCCTCTTGAAGAGATTCACTCGTTAATGGCCAATTCCCCACCTAAGTTTTGCTCTCAGAACTCATATAGGGAAGGAAGTGAAACGCACAACACAACTTCCTAAAAGAGTAAACAAAAAATTGGGGGGGGGGGGGATTTGTGTCCACCTTTCCTGTACCTTCTTCCAAATATTAAAAAAAAATATGGGAAAATATAAAATGAAAGTTGAGAGGACAAGATTCCTGTCTTTCTTGATTTTGATTCTCAAACTTTAAACAAACACTTAAAAACACCTATGCTTTATATGTCCAATATCATTAGAACACAAAGCTCGTTTTGAGTGAATTTATAATTGACTATTGCTAGAGTTAAAGAACTAACAATACTCACAAGGAAAAATTACCTAATTTTGTTAGTAGCTCTATTGCTTGGATGACAGTAACTTTCATTTAGGGACTACTGAGATTTAAGTTCTAAAAATAGAATTGTTTAAAATCGTGATATTGTGATCATTTCTTGACTATGCTTATCAATTTTCACATCCCTATAAAAAAAAAAGTCTAATCCATAAAATGGCATTTTTCATAAAAACTTTATTTTTACTAACCTCAAAATCCCATTGTTAATCTCGTCTCTTGCTTCTTATTGCAGGCTAGATCAAATGCTAGAGAAGGCTTGCCAATTCAACCCTCTGCCCAGCGAGCGCGAGTTGTACCACGAGTTCCTGAAACACATGCGTGCACAGCTTTGCTTCCATCTGGCTGAGTTTTTGCTCAAGAAGGCCAACAAGGTAACCTGATTGTTTAGGGAAATTTATATATATATATATACGTATACGTACATACATACATACATACATACATACATACATACATACATACATACATAATTTAGCATCGCGTCTTACTACCCGTTTGGGTTATATGTTTAGGTACTAATTATGCTAATAGGTTAGGAATTGGGAAGGCTGAATTTAGAGGATGTAAAACCACATTTGCGTGGAGGAAGAGTGGAAAACCACCTAATAAAAACCACCCCTAGTTTACCCGACCTAGATTCGAACCTCGATCTCCCCGTCCTCTGCATTCTAGCTTAACATGCAACTAGCGTGTTAGCTAAATACGCCACGGAGGCAGGTAAGGAAGAAAAATAGTTTTATCAGAGGTGCTTAAAAAATATTATATTTTGGCTATTTATTAGAGTTGGGTCGAATTCACTATTTTATTAATCTTGATCTCCAAGTAACCTTCGAATCCTAATCTGAATTTAGGAAAAAATTATGAACATGAGATTTAAGCCTGTGTAAAATCATTTTCAATTTCGAATTTAATCCGAATCTTGGCCAGCTTACGCCCTAACAAATAACTATTGATACACATAACACAATAAGTCACACTCCTCACCACTTGTTTCTTTCTACAAGTGTTAAAATAACCCCCATCCCAGCCACCAAGTTTGCTAAATAACAAAGAATAAGACTACAAAAGAGATTAATAGTGATGAGTCTGCAATAACAGATAGAACACAAGTGCAGTCCTCTTTGTTTTGTTTCGTGGAGCACTATGTTTTGTTTCGAAAATTTTGAAAGGGTCCTCCTGCCCTACACCCCTCGAGGATTCTGGATTCAGTCCACACCTATTAAAATGTATAATTTCAGGATCTGAAAGTAAAAATATACAAGTTGAACAACCTCTCTTCATATTTGAATGGTTTGAGGATGAAGTTTGGCAACAGTGCTAGAGACATTATTAGGGTGGGGAAATAGCCACAAGGATGTGTTTACCAAAAACAAGCAATAGATTGCACAGGGAGTAGATCAGTAAATATCATTTATCAGACCCCTAAACCGGCTAGGATCTAGCATGTTTTGAGGGACGGGCAATCAACTCCACCCTCAAGTTCATCCTATAATTTTAATCGGTCCTAAACCACAAATAAACGGTATTAGAATTCTAAAACAAATTTCATTTTAATAATAATCAAAATTAAGGATTTGAGTCTCAAATTCTCCAATGTCCTTGAGGGTTTAAGGGCCCATCCATAATTTGTAATGTGCTTAGGATTACAAAATGACATAAATTAATCATGTAAACCTATTTTAGCTGTCAGTATTAAACTTAAGGAAATAGCACCAAACCATCTACATTCGAGTAGAAAGGCTAAAGTTTTGTGTGTTGCGTGTCTAGGAGCAGTCCAACTGGAAGGAGGCAATAAGGTCAGCGGCCCCTCTGTTGCTGCACTCGCTGGTGGCCCCGGTGGACACACAGGCCCTATGGCTGCTAAACCTGGCCCAGGGACACAAGAAGGCTGCTAATAAATGGCGCCTGGAGGCTGCTCACAGATACAGCCAGGCTGGTCAGTATGCGCTGCTTAACACTAGGACTGATGTACCTTGACATGCTGGGGACTATCGGTGGTGTATGCATTCATAATAATGAGTATCTGGTTTTATGTTAAGGTCACGTGTAATGACTATTACCTTATTTTATATCTCAATAAGAAAAACCTCTTTTCGTTTATTTTGTGTCTGGGTCACATGTAATGACTATCATTGATTCATCCTAAGCTGTGACCTGATGTAAACAAAGCCATGTGCAAGTTTATGCTCTTGATTTGCTACTGAATGGACTTCCACTGGTATCCTTTCACTAAATAGTCCCTTCTATATTTCGTATTAAACTTGTTTTAAATTAACATTAGAAAATTATTCTAACTAAAATCATCACATTATTTGATTTAGAAATTATACTCTAAGCTTTGCCAGTGCTATTCAAATACCGACAAACTTCTGACTTAGCATTGAGGAACCCTATAGTACAGTCCTTATCACATGTTAACGTCAAGTCAGCAATGTCAGTCGACAGTTCATCCCGGCAGTGTTAAAGTGACAGTTGTGAGTGTTCAGTGCTTCTCGTCTATTTATGGCGTTTTCTGAGTGTGGCCCAAGTTTTGTAAAACATAAGACAGGAAATTTAAAAGCATTTAAAAAAAATACAAAAATTCATAGTGACTTACTTTGCTATGGTACTGACTATACATGGTCACGCCTGTTTAAAATATTGCACTAATATTCCACCAATCATATAGGTATTCGCTTAGTGATATGGAAATGTTTGTTCGCTTCAGGTCTCAGGCTAAGATAAATCAATTATAGTATCTTGTGTTGTATCCAGGTCATGTGTAATGACTAGTATTTTGTGTCCAGGTCACGTATTGTTGGGACTGTCTTCTGACCATCATAATCACTTCCTGGAGAGAGTGGCTCAGTTTTGTTCCTTCAGCTGGAGAGAAAGACTCTATCAGGTATTTCAAACATGGGCTGAATATAGTGTGATGTTTTTCAATTATATACTTGTGAAAGCTTTACTCATATTATACATGCAGCCTAACATTTTTTACTGAAAAAACAGATAGTTTCCTACAGAGGTGTATTTTATAATATCTGTAACTGTACCGGCAAGCTGGCGGGAATCATTGCTCACACACGTGTGTTTTTAAGTCTTTTGTGTATTTTTTTTTCATATCCCATTAAAATTGTATCTTGAATCTGACATTTTTTAAATCCTTAGCTGTCTAATATTCTCAAGGACTCATCACTGGAAGGTTTCACTGTCTTTTTGTCAACCTCTTGTCCTGGTTTGTTGATAGAGAATCTTTGTCTTGAGGGAGCATCAACAGTTGATTACCACCTCTCAATTTGTGAGTCACCCTCAGCTCGCTGACCCTCCTCTGCGCTTACCCTCGCTAACAGAACTGCAGCCCTACGACGAGCGTGAGTACCCCACTATCCCAGGGCTAAGAAGCTCCAAAGTAGTGAGAATTTTATAATTTTCAAATTGGGTCGAATTCAAATCTTGTAAAATGTTTTGAACATAAAGAAGAAATGCTAGCCACATAATATTAGAGCTCTAAAACAAATTCCAATTTAAAATTCTGAAGAACGCATTTATTTTTAATCGTGAATCCTCAAATAGCCTTAAAGAGTCGAGAATCCCATCCTAATAGTTATAAAACTTTTATATTTTAAAAACACAATTTTTGAAATTATTTCAAACTTTGTTTTTAACAAAGAAATCTTCATTTCAGCTGCAAAGCTTCGTAACTTCAACTTGGCTTCGAAATAAATGTCAGCTTCCTGCTTTGACAATCATGAAGCTTTTCCAATCAAAATATTAACAGCTAAAATACTCACTTTGTGTTTATTATGTTCATAGCTGTTATATACATTACAAATTAATATTCATATGAAAAAAATCTGTAATAACTAGTTTTGTGCGGGAATGACATTTTGACTTCGGGAAATTTTCGGGTGGGAAATACTATTTCCTGCCAGAACGAGATGGGAAACTGAAGAAAAATAAAATTTCACTTTAGGATTATATATATTTTTCAGATTTATAATGTTAGTCTAAACTTAGCTTTCCCATTCATTTTTATTAATAGATTAAAACAATTTGATAGTTCAAATTAAGTTAAATGTAATGGTAGATGTCAGCAATATTTTGAATAGTCTGTAATAAGGACAAAAACTCCCGATTTGGTTGCAGTTATTGGTTTGGCCAATCTATAATCTTGAATAAAAAAAAGGAAAAAATATTTACACGTAAAATTTTATTTATTCTTTTAAAATTGTAAGTTTTCCAAATAAAAGCCAAATATTGACTTTTTTAAACCACTAACCTGCTCTGAATTTGGAAAAAAAAAATAGTTTAGAACGTTATGGTAGACCTTGTTGGAGTGAAATAAAATTTCTCGCGTATTTGATATTTCTTAAGGACAGTTGATAAAAACAAACATGAATATTGAATAAGTGTTAATATTTAGCGGTTCACTCTGCCCCTCTACCCAACTGTACGTTGTTCTGTAATCACCACAGAGAGTCAGCTGTTACATCCGTCCTCCTTGCACCACCTGGTGTGGCTAGGACTCCAGTACCTGTCCCCCATGAGGGTGTCCGGAGGCTCCATGAGGTCAGACTTCTCCTGCAGGGTCATGGAAGATTTACAACTGATCTGTCCTAACCTCAACAACTGCACCACAGAGACGCTCACCAAGCTGGATGTCGATGCCTTCCTCTACGCTTCAGGTACAGACTTCAGAATAAGTAGTATTCAAGACTGAGAAATTTTGTTAAGTCTGGAACACAAAATCTGTGTCTGTAAAGGTACTTACTAGTCTGTACTACTTAACGACCTTTAACATTTTCAATCGCGGCTACACAGTCCATACATATCTTTAATCACATGACCATGCCGACCAATGATAAAGTAGGCAATTTTGTCCAATACAACACTTTGAAAGAAAATGGTCTATAGCGAATAATGTGCACTGTGGTTGCATAGAGCAAAAATATATTTCAGCGATTCATTATTTAGTTGGAAGAAAATAAAAACATATTTATGAGAAATATAACTGAAATTAAGGATAAGTGGAGTTAAAATAAAATGGGTTTACTTAAATGTTTTTTTACAATCATATGGTGTAATTACAATCCAACACCTTAGCTTGGGCGGTAATGTCTCTTCTGAGCTGACAGTCCCAGGTTTAATTTCTGGCATGGCCTAAAAATTTATCATTGGTGAAATGTGAGTTTACCAATTCACACTGATAAATTAACAGCCATGTACTAGATGCCCGTCCTAGTCTTGAATTAAGATTATAAGGCATATGGAGCTACGACGTACCTAGCCAGCCAATAGTGGAAAATTTATGACTTTAATATAATAAAAAAACTGACCATAGGCTGGAAACAGTAATGGATGTATAAAAAAATTAGCATAATTACTTTAATTTGAAAATGAATAAAACATCATATGAAGGCCTACCTGTATTCTGGATGTTAACAAAGCGACAGATTCTTTCACTCCTATTGGTGTTATAATTTGATGCGCGCACACACACATTTTCTCAGCTGTGATTGGTAGTCCATACAAACTTAGTCTTAGAAAGTTGATACCACTTGTACGGAGTCACAAGTAATAAGAACGTAGTAATGACTGTGGTCAGGCCAATCTGTTACTGTGTACCATTAACTACCTTACAGATACAGAGTGTGTGTTCCAGGCTTTTATTTGATTTGAAATTCTCTGTCTTAGTATTTATATCTAAGGAAAACCTCTTTCTTTTTTAGATGTTTTGTTAAATACGGAATAAGATAGAGGAAACAGGGATGGTAATGTACCTAGTCACTTCTCCTCCTCACCTTCTCAGCTTATTATCGGTCCACGGCAGTCAGTTTGTTTGGTGGTAGAGCATCTCGGGGTAACTTAATATTATGGTGGGGGTAGAGGACGTCGCCGATTAAAGAAATGGAACTTGTGAAGTAGAAATTTTAAGTTTTATTATGGAGAAACATTTAAGACATTTGCACTAGGTTAATTAAGGTAAAGATGAAACAGAATACTTATTACATGAAAAGATGATAAAATAATTAATGCCGTGGGCCTTTAGCCACATGGCCTAGTCTTCCTCCAACCCATCTCTAAGCACGTATTAGAACTTTACAATACCCGTCCTTTCTACTCGCGTGCTGATCGGGAAATCTCCCAGCACGTCCTATCGACTCGCGTGCTAATTAGAAAGTGCCTTGCATCTGACGCTTTCCTTCTACTTAGGGTCAAAAACAGACGCTTAATCGGGGATGCTGATTGGCTAGCTGTTCGCGCCAAACCTCCCTTTCCACTGTGAGGCCACACGTGCAAGACACAGGTGCACCTCACAGCTTCCGGGTACTGATAAGATTAAAAAGCAAGTTAAAAGTAAAAGTAATAAATTTGGATGAAGCTAAGATTCCCACAAAGACTTTACACAAATGAATAATACTAGATTTAAAAGTTAAAGGCCGAAAAATGAAGTTAATGATTTGAAATTTAAAACAAATATTGCTTACAACTTTGGTTAAGATTTAGACAACTTATATTTAATATTAAACCCAACACTTAGATATGATTAAAACATTTGATTCTAACATATAGCTTAAATTAGGCCTAGACGAATGGAAAACAAGGTTTTATAAATTTAGTACTTCAGTATGATCCTATTAACATGTAAATAATGTCAAACTAATTTAGTTATTTAAAAGAAATGGTCTAAAGACCTGCCCACTTTACAGTAACTTATCTCTCTGGCCTGTATCTTTTTCCATGAATCTAATATAAATACACAAATTGAATTTGAATCCAAAACTTGACAAACAATTGAATGATTAACATTTTAAGGAAGTTAACATGGATATTTTGACACTGTTTATAGGCTTTTTTTTTTTTTTTTGCACTCTAATAAAAATAATTACGCTATACACTATAGAGTTGATAGTATTTCATTATAAAATAATCTCTTCAGATTGGTTTTGAAACTTTTTAATCATAAAATGTAAATATATTTACTATAAACACAAATTATAGCAGGGAGAGGTTCCTACAGGTGTGTAAGAGTCCTACTATGGAAAAGAGAAATGCCCCTAAAGTGTAAGGAAGTGCTGTACAGAGAATACTTCCTACCCATAGTTACATTTGCAGCGGAAACTTGGACTTTGGATCAAAGAGAAACAAGGAAAGTGTAGGCCATGAGGAGCATGCTAGCTGTCACCAGAAGAAATAGGATTAGGAATGAAGACGTAAGGTCTAGAGTTGGGGTACAGGGGGTACATGATATGGTTGAGGAAGCTAAGATGAGATGGTATGGACACGTAATGAGGATGGGAGGGGAGAGGATTACAAGAAGATTAATGGATATGAAGTATGTAGGGAAGAGACCGCAAGAGATGGGAGGAACAGCAAGTGTGCAAGTGAGAGGAGGAGAGTGGAAGAGAGCAGTGTTGCCAACGACTATATAAGGGTTGTAGCTAGATTAGTATCCGAAAGTCCCTAGATTGTTGGTAAACGAAAAATAAAGTTATCAGATTTGTCACCAAACCAAGAATGCTTACATAAATCTGAACTGAATGTAAGATAAATCACTGGACTGAGATGATCCCCGGATCCGGAACAATATTGTGATTTGTGAACAACGAATAGATAGTTTAGAGCAGCTGTTTTCAAACTTTTTTTTGGACTGTACCCCTTGGCCATGACTAAAAGTTAGTGAACCCCCAAGATAAAGAAAAAATGTCAAATGACAGGCTTTAAAAAATATGACCATTTGGTAAATTATTGATCTATATAATATAGTGGGGAAAAAATATCCATGATCAAAATATTTAAAATGTGACAAAGCTAGTTAGAGAGAATCCTACTGTTATATCCTTAACATTATCTCTTATTGAGAATTGTTATGATCATTTAAAAAAAAACATAATTTTACTGTAAAAAGTTGTATACATTTTCTTCACAACTTTGTCATGGTGGCTACAGACAGGGAAAACCTGGAAATGTCAGGGAATTTTTGGATGACAGGGAAATGTCAGGGAATTTGACTAAAAATAAGGAAAAGTCAGGGAATTAAAAATATGTCTAAAATATCCCATTAATTTGGCAAAGATACACTAAAACAAAAGTTAATAATACCTAAATAAAATAACATTTTAATTTTTTAAATAATTGAAAAACGGTTTATGTTTAGTAGATACAAACTTTTTTTAGTATGTGATCAATAATAAATAAAACAAGCCATCATCCACCATTAAAACTGGAAAAAACAGGGAAAATTGAGAAATGTTGCCTGGAAAACCTGGAAAAGTCAAGGAATTTTGTAAAATATGTTTTGTAGCCACCCTATTTGTTCAAAAATAAAAGTAAACCTAAACTCAATATTTTCAAATCAAAATTTGTAATTGTAATTCTCAATAAGGAAAACCTCTTTTCTCTTTATGAGATGATTGCATTATATTTGTAAGAAGGTACAGGAAAGGTGGATAGAAACAATAAAAGGAACGAACACAAGATGGTTTTTACAATGAAAAGAACAACACAGTTCACACTTACCATTGCTGCCAGTGTCCTTTTTTCCTTTTTCTGTATTTGTCCTTTGTTTGCCGACAGTGGAATTGTTTATGATCCAACCAAACTTTGAGTTGAGTAATAATCATTACAACAAACATAAGTAGGCCCTCTGTACTAGAAAATGAGAAATACATTTTGATATAATAGAAACAATGAAAAAAGAATCAAATTATGACCTTATTAATTAATCATCCCATTATCTTACGGTTTCTAATAATACTTTTAATTCAAAGAAATAAAATCCTTACATTGACCAGTTAAACATTCTTCATTCAATTTTTAAATTTAAATTTCTGTCAAAAACTTAGCGATTCAGATGAAACCAGTTGTCTAAAAAAACTGTATCAAAAGTTCCTGTCAATTTCTTGAAATTTTGTTTTAAATTCTCTTTTTTCATTAATACTAGCTCAAATAACAATGTTTTGAAGTATTTTTTTGCATTCTGCCAATGCTTAAATATAAAACCACAATTTCAATGTAAATTTACTAATTTAAATTATTTTTATCACGAATTTAAGAAAAATCTACTATTTGATTTGTACTATTCAGTATTTGTTCAAAATTTATATATTTGATTAGATAAATAATTCTATTTGTACACCCGTACTTTACAATATTAAATATATACAGTTCAAAGACTGAACAATATTTTTTATTGGTGATAGTGATAGTGATAGTTCACTAAAATTGTATATCCGAAAATTAATACAGGCCTAAATTGGAAAATTATTTTAACAAAAATCTCATTCTCGCGGGAAATTATTTCCCGCTCTAGAATTTCTCAAAGTTAAACCTCATTCCCACACAGGGATAGTTTTAACTATAAAATATTTGATTCAAGACCTTTTCGTTGAAAGAGGTGATTTTTGGATTCGATTCAAAACATTTTCAATGAAAAATGTTAGTTTGAGATTCGATCTCAAAATTTAAATTTAAAAATAATCGATTAGGGCTACAAAACTAAGCTTAGGTCATGATTGAATCTAATGTATTTGTTTCTTAACACTTGTTGCAGCATTCTGTGCTGGAGCCACTCTAGAGGAGCAACTCAGGGCAGGTCTATGGGGCTCTGACCGTCCCCCCACCCTGCCTGTCAGCATCACCCAGCAGCTGTGCACCGGACCCCAGGCCAAGTGGTTAGTCTTGTTTTTTGTCTCTATCATAATTTATGAAAAAATCAGTTCTAAGGGCTCTATAATTTGTCCTCAAACACATCATCTGGACCGAGGCAAATGGAAGACGTTCAGAAGATTTTTATCATCTTATGAAATACTACCCACTTACCCATTTTCATCAAAATGGGTCAAATCATTTCGGCTTTAGCCCTAGGAACATTTGGGAATTTTAGGAAATGATCAGGGAAAAAGTCGGGAATTTTATTGGTCAAGTCGAGTAAACACCATGTAGGAACAAACAGAACTGTAATACATAACTTTTTATTTCAGTTGGGTTCTCAAAATGTAAATATTTACATAGTCTATGAGGAGGTGGGGTGGGGGGAATTTCATGATTGAGATAATCTCTCTCACTATATAAGAGAATAAAAGATATATAAAAGGGGTATGTATAACTAGTTTTGCCATCTTGTTCTCGAGGTTGAGCTACTGTAGCAGGGCTGCTATCAGGAGTGTGTTTGTCGTAGTTTCCTGAGCATCCACCACTAAGAGATGGTATTCTCTAACAGGTGGAGCGCAGTGCACCAGATCTACATGCGCCAGACAAGTGGTGACAATGCCGGGGAACTCCGCCTGACTATTCAAAGAGGCCTGGAGGTGATTCGGGTGAACGGGAATCATGGACTGGACGTGAAGCTCCTGGTCTTACTCGCCAGGGTCTTCCACTACAGGGTACCTCTCTCTCTCTCTCTCTTCATTATCAGTATGATTGAATGTAGACAAATTACAGGCATCTACAAAGACATCAATATTCCAATACCACAGGCGATCTTACTTGGGAAATATTAGGCCAGGGATGCCCAATTTTCTCCCCACTAAGGTCCACATGAGTTCTTGGGGAGGCCAGAGGGTGCGTGAATAAAGTTTAAAGGCCCTTATATCCGAGTATAGTAAAAATATGAAAAAATAATTATTCATGTTTAACAAATACATACATTTATACTAGAATTGGGTCGAATTCACCTTTGAACCCGAATCTAGGAAAAAATTATGAACTTAAGAGTAAATATAAATATAATATAATAATATAAAATACAAATAGTAACTGAATCTTAAAATTCTTTCTTAAAATACATTCATTATAACATTCATACATTCATTTAAGTGTTAAATTACTGGTCTGGGGTCTAGCTGATAAGTTCATCCTTTGATTGGTTCTGAACCAATAAGCAATATTAGAGCTCTAAAACAAATTTTACATGAATAATAAAAAAATAATTTTTATTTTAAGGATTTGATTCTCAAAACTTGAATTTTAGGAGTGGTTAAATATTTGAAATTTCTAATAATTAACGGCAGAATATAAGATTCGAAACTTGGAATAGTAGGGTCACAAGTCTATAAAGTCCTGTCCAGACCAGTATGTTTACAGCAGCATGCAGCATTTGGCACAAGACAAGTAGGTAGTCAGATAATCTGGGGACTGGAGAGTTAAAAATACTCTTGTCTCTAGTTCACTATTAGGGGAGGGGTGGGGGAATATCGGTGTTAGCAGACAGCAAGTGTTGGAAGAAGGGGGTGCGAGTATTATAACGCTGGTGGAGAGAGAGACAAACAGTTGGCAGCCACAGTGACTCCTGCTTGATCTACAGTGAAAGTGCTTGAAATTAAACATTTAGAAATAGATACATTAACATATTTCAGTGTGAAAATGAAGGGGTCAACCATTTGAGTGGCCTGTCGGTCTGTTAGCTGGACAGGGAGGCGACTTTACAAGGGGTGTCGAACCTAGAGGAAAATTTAAGGCGTGTCGAACCTAGAGATCATTTAAGGCGTGTCGAACCTAGAGAACATTTAAGGCGTGTCGAACCTAGAGAACATTTGAGGGGTGTCGAACCTATACAACATTTTAAGGGTGTCAAGAACTAATTTTATCATTCATTACTGTTGTGTTATTTTAGTAAATTTATCGTTTTATAGTATGAAAGTTGCAGAGGTATCAGCAGGGATTAAGAATAACATTCAGTATAAAGCCAGTCCCTGTGATGAATGGAGTGGGTTGTCTTTTAACTCTAATTTGTGTTCAATTCTATACAGTTATATCATATTTATTTCATAATCAAGATCTGTTTACAGCCTGTGGGTGAGTCATTTTAGTAATATTTTTTCATCTCCATTTGTCCTTCCACCATTCATCCCCTTATTTCATACTTTCTATAATAATTATTTAATGGGGTATTTTATAACATGCTTCATGGTCCTCATTTCATACATACCTGCTTTGGTATTCTTCTGGTCTAAAGCGTCACACTCAACATAGACGGGATCAGCGAAACCGGGGAGATTGATGTTTTAAGTTCAGTTTATTGTACTGAGGGTTGTTTTCCACTCTAACACCATCCAAATGGGGGTACTTTTTGTCTAGACTTAATCTTCCTCATCCTTAACTCATTATTGTAATTAGTTTGTGTAGGGGGTAGGGGGTCAGCATTTCTGGTTACTAATCTAGAGGTGTCGGGTTCATCTCCCGGCGGTAATATAGGCATTTTTCCAGAAGAGTATTTGCTCCAGTCGACAAACCCTGGTGGCATACGCCAAAAAAAACAACTACATGTGTGTATAACAACCCAAACAAGTAGCGAGACATATCGACCAAAAAATAAAACTACATGTGTGTATAACAACCCAAACAAGTAGCGAGACATATCGACCAAAAAAAAAGTTGAAATATTGCACACATAATATGAACTATTATTTATTAAACAAACTATGCTATTGATCGTGCTGTGTGTCCAGGCAAATGCCTTGTCAGCGCAGACTGAGGTGGTGGGGGAGGTGCCAGCCCTCGAGGCCCGTGCTGCTCTCTATTGGAACTGCTGTATACCGCTGCTGGAGAAACTGCAGAGGAACCAGGCCATAAGACCACCCAGCACCAAACTCTTTGACTTCCAGTGGTGGGTTTTGTCCGACAGCCCACAAATTAGATGGGGCAAATCTTTTATTGAAAGTATCAATTCCAAATCACTCTGTATTTGAAGTACGAATTCCGTATTTAAAGCTTTATTTGAAGTACAAACTCGAAATCTGTCTTTATTTAAAGTACAAATTCTGAATTTAAATCTTTATTGCATGTATAAATTCTGATATTTTATAATTTGAATTTTTAAAAACGTTTAGTTTAAAGGGTTAATTTTCCCGCATTGCTAAAATTTTATTTTGTTTAAATCTTTAAACTCCTCACATTGAGCCTTCAATCTTGTGGAAATACTCACAGCCCCAATGACTCTGTTCCCACAGCAAGGAGCTGACACCAGCAGAGCTCAGCGCTGTCGTGGAGGAGGGTAGATTGTTTTTGGCTTGTCAACTCATGAACTCAAACAAACTGGAGCAGGCCTGCGAGACGTTCAATCAGCTCAAGTCACCGTACGCCTCCTTCTACCAGGCGTCCGTGTACCGGCGTCTGGCAGATGAGGAACTGGGAAACCAGAGCGGAGAGATGATCACAAGTGAGATGAGGTGAGCTTCAACCAAGTTCGGCATACCATCTTACTGTCACTGTTTCAAAATCACCAATTATAAACTTTTAGGGCATTCTGAGAATTGAACCTGGAACCCTACCCTTATCTCAGTAGACAGACACACAGCCGACTGAGCTAAAGGTCTCGGATCTTATAGCACAGTTGAGTATACTAAGCTCAATTCTCTAGGTCAATATGTGATTTTGGTGTCGTCTTTCAACCCCTCTGCATGTATTCACACAAAGAAGTCATGGTTATGCGCATGTGCAAGAATTCGATTACGCTAGTGGAAGAAGCTAAATTAGAATGTTTCTTCCAACAACTTTAAACTGTACTTGTGACATAAATTTTGAACTTTGTTTCCGATTTGAGAAAATTTTATTTTTTGTCCACCTACTCAATTATATTTTGAATTAGAAAAATGGACAATGCTACATTTATTGTAATGTCAGGTCCCGCCACATTGTGATGCTGACCAAGGCCCGAGACGCCCTGTATCTTACCCTGGACCGTCTGCGTAGTCCCAGTATGGACCAGAATCATCCCCTCAATGCGGAGCTGATAGAACACATAGATGATGTGGAGCGTCGACTCAACCGCATCGACCCGGAAATGTTCAACGATGGTGAGGCTCAACCTTGTTTCATTGGTTTCTAAAGGGGGGAGGGGGGGGCCTCAAGGTCACTTTTTAAATGTGGAATCAAAGGTAAGGTTGTTTTGTCGTATAACGCCATTTTAAATTCAAAATTTGGAAAAATAAAAATTAGGTATGGGACCCTCAAATCCTTGTAAATCATAAAGGATATTAAGTCTTAAATTCTTTTTAAAAAATGTAATGCTTAATCAAAATTTGTTTTAGAGTGCTAATACTGCTTATTGTTGCTTCAGAACCATTGATACCTTATTTATCCAAATATGACAAGTTNAGACTAAGGAATGGGTTAGGCCTACATCAAGAGGTAACATTTTACATCTTTATTTAATATTGATACAAAAGTGCAAAGCTGCCTTTTTTAGAAATTTTGTCCATTTTCGCGGAATTTTAAAGGTATAACACATCACAGAATATTTGATTATTTTTACAGATTTTTAGGCTATTTTTTAGGTTATCGTTAAAAATAACTACCTAGTTGTGGCCAGATACGATACTCGATAACCATAGTATCGACTGGTAGCGCAATAATCAATACTACACACTAAAACCTCGATACGACTCTTAGTAGTATTCAACACGGTTAACCTTTCAATGGGGTTGGGATAATGATGGACATAATCAAATTGAATTTTATTTTGTTATGCTGTTTTTGTTTACTTTTCCAATTACTTCACTACAATATTAAAAATTCAGCCATTCACAATAATCAAAATAGATTAAAAACCAATAATGAATTGTCAAATTGTTACATATTTAAGTCTTAAAACTTTGCCTACTTTGCCTTTGTCAAGTGAGACGTGATGAGAAAACTCAAATCAATTTTAAACAATCGATAATACATAAAGTGCACTAGACAATTTTAGCGATGCCGAACTTGAGTTTTAATTTGTGAAACTCCACAAAATATCTAAATTTTGAATAATATCGAGTAAATTATTTTCTTTGATTAGATGTAGTAGAGTCCAATGTTTGTATTTAGGGGGAGTAAGGTATGTATGAGACTCAGATTTTCACTAACAATTATCATTTGTCATGATAAAAATTCTTCTAATTGTTTTTATGAACTTTTTCAAAGTTAACCTTCTTATCTAAAAGCAATATTTGATACAAGAAATAAATTCCTTAGCAATTCTGCAACCCTAATTAGATTTTAAGTCAACCTAGGAGATTTGTTTTCTAAATAAAAACACATTTATTAACATTACAGAGAAGTCCACCATGATTATTATCTTCTTAATTCATGATCAAATAAATGCCACTTCCAAAAAATCTATCCAGAACCACTCAAAAACTGGGTGTCGTCTTGGATTCGGGTGGATATGGTAATTTTAGGATTAACTTAACAACAGTGCCCCAGATCAGAAATTAAACATTTAACTGAATACTATAATCAATGGATTATAAGAAAGAATTTTAACATTGTTACTATTTACATTTTCTGTTATATTTATATTTCTTATTATGTTTATAATTTTTTTTTAAATTATGATTCAGGATTTGAAGGTAAGTTTCGGATTCGTAAACCACTATTTGGACCAAACACTTAATAGTTAAAATGCAATTTTTGGATTTGAAGATAAAATTATGTACTATAATCAACCCATTTGAAGTTTACTCGCTCCTATTTGTTTGAAATTAAATCTGCAATCGGCAGTATGCCAAGTGACTCTTGCTTCCTTGCAGTCAACCTGAACGACCTGGATGGACTGGATGCAGAAAGCTTGCCCTCCATGGCCTCAGCTGGGGACAACTTCCACTTCAACCTGCCTAGCAGCTCCATGAACCTCACCCCCCGTGTGGCGCGAAACGGTGTGAACCCGCGCACCGGCTTCCGACCCACTCATGGGCACAGGCTGAACAACTCAAACATATTGAGGGACTTGAATGCAACTTACAGGACGGTGAGTTGTGGTTGTTTTGCTTCTGTCTCCGTCAGAACCTACGGAATAAATCTATCTAATTTCAGGTAGGCATCACCACACACTTTTGATAGGATTTAACTGTAAAATCTCTCAAGGGAGAATATGTTTGAATCCTCGTCAGGTGTCCTAAATGGTTTTTTCTGTTCTCTCCTAACAAATACTGATAATACTTCCTCCAAGTTTCACCTTCCTCACCCCTAACACATTAGAATGATTAGTTATTATGTGTAATGGTTAGTGAGACGTGATGACAAAAAAAAAAGCCACTACCATAAAAAAATATGTATGGAAATATTTGTGAATTTAAATGTCACGCTAATGCCTTATTTACACACTCGGAGACAACCCGGAGAAACCAGTGTGAGAATGTAGTAGGTGCTCTCGCTTCGGTAACGTTCAGGTCTTTGTCCGAGTCAAAGGATGTGAGACGCGAGTACCAGTGCATCGCCACACTCTCGTCCACTCATGCACAATTAAAACCAAGAGTGTTGACTCTTGGCGCGTCATCAGATTTAGTTATTTTAATTTTTGTTCATTTTAATTTTGCTTTCTCTTAATATCTGCTTAGTAAATTCTTTTTCAAAAACATGAGTGACTGGACATATGACACAATAATCCGGTTCTTAGAATTATACCAAGGCGAGCCCATTTTGTGGTGTTATATTATAAAGACCCCGCCCGCATTGGATTCTAGTTGAAGAAGTCAAGAAAGCCTCATGTTTTGCACCAATTGTTAAGACTTCGAAAACCCTCTGTTGGGTCGTCAGTTATAAAACACGAGTGAAGACTTATAATCTCAACATCTGTCCCTGGCTAGCTCAGCTTCTCTTATCAACGTGATTATCATATAAGGAAATTCCCACTTATACAATAAATATCCTCTGAACAATTTTAGGTTAATTTATTATTATCATCTTTTATACGTTATTATTATAACAATTTACAACTTGAGCTATTACAACTGACCCGTCCCTGCACCAATCACCGTACACTATATCATAATCACGCACACGTCATGTCGCCACCCCAGTCACTGCGCGTCTCCTACTGGTCTGCCACAGTCACTTTGTTCCTCCCGCTTGTATTTTTCAAATTATGACGACATCGACGATTGCACCAGAGTGGACTGACATTATTGACCTATCACATGAGAGTAGTTTTAATTCTGGCTTTATGTTGTCCTCCAAACTGCCTGAAGGACTTAAATATTCTATAATACAAATGAATGATTAAAAATAATAATATAAAATAAAGATAATTCCCAAATTTAAACATAAAATGCAAATACAATATTAAAACTGCAGTCTCATCCTTCCTTTTCGAAACAACATAGGGGTTTACAAGTTGGGACATTACACTGGGAACCGAAACATATGTACCACAAAGATAAGAAATTAAATGATGCGTAGGTTCGCTTAGGTGAATTTGTATAACAAGTCTGACATCCTTCATCAAAATGACAATTTCACAACAAATGACTGTGGGCGAGAGTTTAGAGAGTAGCTCTCGTACAGTCTCGTCTCTGCGAGAGTGTAAATGATGCATTAAAAGATAAGCATCTACGTAAGTAAAACAAAATGAACTAAGATTGTTTATTTGAACACCTGTCTTGTACACCTTCCCTTTGAAACATTGGTTTATGTAAAGTCTACTATTTTTTCCCATCAAATTAAATATTCTTGTCTGAACCAACAGTAAAGATTCCACACTAATCAATTTAATGTAAAATTAAATATGGTTTCTATTAACAACTGTACTTTCTACCCCAGCTACAACGGTCCCCCGGTTACTCTTAGGTCAAATATGGTAAATCAAAACCGTAAAAATTGAGAATTTCTTATGACAAACACCATATCTCTATAAGGAAAACCTCTTTTCGCTTTATGATCGGCCGTGACTATCGATTTTCTTTAAGAGGCAACCATTACCTTTTTGTCCAATGGCAGCAATGTAAAGTGTGAACTGTGTTCTTCTTTTCATTGTAAAAGCCATATTGTGTTCGTTCCTTTTATATGTTTCTATCCACCTTTCCTGTACCTTCTTACAAATATAATGCAATTGCCTCATAAAGCGAAAAGAGGTTTTCCATACAGAGATAGACTGAAATTTTGAATTAATCAGAGAAATATGCATGCTAAAACATGCCCCATTCACTTTTTGAGAAGTAAAAATGAGTTTCATCCTACAAAATGTTGCTACAGAAGATACAAAATATGGCACC
>CABFWB010001802.1:43130-73135 GCA_902151455.1 Timema bartmani
AAACCAGCGCGTTAGCTAACTACACCACCACGATATGTTTAGCTTGATATGATGTGTAAATATTAGGGCTAGTCAAAATAAGACTTGGTCGATAACACAATCCAGGACGTAACCAAGTCAATTGCCAAAACTATTGAAGAAGCTATGTAGTTGTATAAGTTGATTTTTTCTTGAAGTGAAATTGAATCTGATACTAGTTTTAAAGCCAAGTCAAAGCTTTTCACACCCCTAATATATATCTTAATAAATGGCTTTCATAACATGAGGTTTGGAAATCAGGAGGCGCGGCCAAGTCCTGAGCGTCTTCAACACGCTCGGGAGTCTGGTGCAATGGCCACCTTTTTGGAGCAAAGCAAACGCACGATGGACGAGCTGAAGGGGATCCGAGATGAGCTGAAAGTGATCCGTGATGATCAGAAAGGGATTTCTCTGCGGATGGAGGCTCTGGAGAACGTTTTGCACATGGATGAGCTCAAGGTACCAGCATCCTCTTTCCTTGCACCAGTTTGAGTAGGGGTGCGCCTGCCAAGTCCATTCTTACAACTGAACCAATAATGAATTGAAGTTCAAACCTTTTTAAAAATATTTCATGACTAAATAACTTTAAGCCCTCCCAAGTCGAAGGGGGCTGCGTTATCTGATAGCTCATGCTCTTAATTGATCCATCATATATAGCCGACCTTTTCCTCTCGTCCATCACAAAATATGAGCGAATAATGACCCTGGATAGTTAAGTGATTAGAGTATTGGCTAAGTAAGTCAAAGGTTCCAGGTTCGATTCCCGTGTCCAGCTATGATTTTCCATTGTAAAGAATATGATATTTAGATGCGGCTACAACCTTAAGCTTAGCTCTTTAATCTATCATTATATAACTTTAGGTTGTAAATATAATTTACAATATGTGTGTGTGCGTGCGTGTGTTTGCATACTTTTTACAGAAGCCAGAAGAAAGGAAGATGTCACATTGGTGCAATGAATTCTTCTCATGGCCTTTTATGATTCCCTAGGTGTACTTTCTTTGCTCATTTTTCTCTTAACTCTAGAATGCTAAACCTCTCTGTGACATGAATGTCAAACACTCGTAAATTTTACTACTTTACATTTTATTATATTGAAAAAATAATTTTATTACATTATTGACCAAATGTAAACTATTCTCAACTAGTCCAAATGTTCTTTTGTTGAATGTCATATTTTTTTTAAAAAAATTCATCACATGATACACATAATATTGCCCTGAATTCTCTACACATGGCACGAGAACAGTGGCTGCATAATGTCGTAGTCATGCACCTTTAGTTTCATTGTAGGTTTCGATCATTTAGAGATTTTTTATTTTCTGGTTTATTATCATATCCTCGAGTGTAGTAGAAAGCAAGACTACAACTTTGTTTTATTTTAGTTTGTAAGATACCATTGTCACTACATTAGTAAAATGTTTTGTTAATGCTAAACACTCGTACCTTTTAGGACTGAGCTTCTCATAGAGCACAAACAAAGCGCATCACAAGGGAAACACTATCCGCCATAGTGAAGTTTCAAGGTCAACTGAAGGTACTGGAGTCTAGCTCCCGTGTAAGGGAGGGAACATGACAACCATGCCAACCTCATTAGTCAAACTTACGAAGGAATAGCACTCTAGGGTTAGCTAGTTTATCTCCCGCTTCTTTTCTCACGTGGCCTAAGGTGCTAATCTCGCAGTAGACTAGTCTCCACTATGATAGGAAGCTCGAGGTTCAAATATTGGTCGAATGTACTTAGGGTGGTTCTTACAACATGGTTTTCTACTCTTCTGCCACACAAATGCAGGTACACATCCTTTAAATATAATCATTCTAATCCCTAAAACCATTAGCGTAGTTAGTACATAAGCTTATAACCTGAACAGGTTGTAAGACTCAATGCTACAAATAAAAAGGGCTAATTTTTCTCTCCCTATTTTTATCATCTTTTGTTGGACCTCCTCAGGGTCTGAAACTATTATTTTAGTCGTTTCTTTGTTTCAGATTCACCATCTTTGTTTTATTTGTTTCCAGAAAGAAATCCAGGAGATTCACAGAGAGATGAAGAACCGTCGCGGGACTTTGTCTTCTCAACTGAATGTCGAGCTTGCCCAGGTAATCGAAAAATCTCGGATAATACTTAGATTTAGATCTCCATGTTCAGGCTTTCCTTTAAAACTTTACATGAAAGGGCTTATTCAAATAATTTAAAAAGTAGATAATAGGTTAGTTTGTTAGGGTGTGCGAAGTTTCGACTTTGACATTTTCTCTTGATCTAGTAAAAAAATATATGGCCTCAAATGTAAGACGACGCCTACCCAATTTCTCCTTGGCTCAATAAGAATAGAGGAAAAATTGTGATGAATTGGTTGTTTAATATATCCTTTGTTAAATTATAATTTGTTTTGAACCACCAATAAGCTGTCTTTGAACGCTAAAACAAAATTCTATTTTAAAAAATTGAAGAAAAAAAACCTAAGGATTTAAGTCTAGAATACATGAATATCCTTAAAGTTTTAAAGGATTGAAGGTCCCATCCCTAATTATGAATCAATATTACTATGGAAAATTCTGAAGTAATTGAATTTTAAGCTTTGATGGTAATTAGTTTATCAGATTAGATTGAAATATTTCAAACAATTTTTCAATAAAGCTGTTTCCAAGAGATTTTACTCCATACCATTATATAGATAACCACACTTTGATATTTTTCCTGGCCTAAAACGACTAAAAAATATATTAACCTCGGTTCAGCTTGGAGAATATTTGATTCGAGTTTGCTTTGATTTTTTTTTAAAAAGTGCACTTGGCACGCCCCTACTAGTTTGTATCTGTTGAATATAGAGATTACTTTAATTATGGTTATAATGCCGCAGGTGTTAATTATGGTTATAATGCCGCAGGTATATGGGGAGGAAGGTCTGTCGGTGTTTGATGAAGAGGACTACGGCGACGACCTAGTCTCGGGCAGACCCATGGGGGCTGCGGCTACCTACGCCGCTTTCCGGCCCACGGGGTACACTCCCATGCTGTTCCCGCAGGGTGAACCTCAACCTCCCCCTCCCCTTATGCCCCCCTTCTTCCCACAGGTGTACCAGCCCTATTACAACCCGACCGCGGCAGGACTGCCCTTCTCTGAGGGTCAGCAGCTGCCGGACTTCCGTACTCCACAGTTCCCTCCCCCAATGGTGGTTCCCCCTCCAGTCAATGTGGTGATCACCACATCAGACACACTGCCCACGTCAACTCCTACCAACCTTCCCACACTCAGCGTCACAATCCCTCCCCAGCACCGTCAGCCCCTTAAACAACAGCAGCAGCAGCAACAGATGCAACCCTCCGTGCCACACAACTTTCAGATCTCCATGCCCCCACAGGCGCAGGTCAGATATATACTCTAGTGATACTGTTTAATTTAATAATTTACTCTTCCAAAACAAGGAATATTTATAATATTAAAAATGTATATATATTTTATTGGTTCGATGGTTAGCTTAGGCCCCCGCCCCACATTGCACTTAGGGCAGGTGTATAAAAGGAGAAACTAAAATACACACACGTTTAAATGATTTACGGCACATTTGACAGAGCGCAGGACTAACTCTTGTGTTTGGTTGTATTGGGCGTACAGTTTTATAACTGCTAGCTTTTCTTTTCTACCAATAGGTTTCTGATTGTTGCACTCCTGCCCATTGGTGTCATTTTCAATCAGCTAATGAACTTCATCAAACCTTGTCTGGAACTTCTGATAACACACACTCGTCTTGGATTTCTCTTTTTCTCATATTTTACTCAAATTTACAAATAGTCTTTTTTTAGATTTTTGACCAACAAAGTACATTATAATCTAAGCGAAGTTCTTCTAATTTACATATCGTGCTACTTACACCACAGAAAACTGTCTTGGGATTGGGTCGAATATGCGATACCGTTCCGGAACCTCTTCCTGTGCTCTGGCTCTTCTGCGTCTGCCCTGTTTGCATTGTGTGTCAGGCCTTAAGATGTCACTCTTGCAAAAAAAAAAAATTGTCGCCGAAGTGTGTGTTTAGTAAATATTTAAGTCTACCTCGGTGGTCTTAGTTTAAAATGCTCACCTCGGGACCCGATGTTGGTGTGTTCAAACCCAGCCGGGGTCGGCGAATTTTTCTTAATCAATATAAATTTTTAGCACAACTTCCCTCGGAGTGGAAGTAAAGCCATTGATTGGGGCATATAACAGAACCCTGGAAGTTATGGTAAAATACCTTTTCCAGCAAAATTGTTTGGCCCTTTTGCCTTTGCTCATAGTATAACATTCTCATGTGCTGATATAATCAGTGGGTCCGAAAAGTGCTCGTTAACTGGATGTCTACTGGTTCACGAAAAGTCACCATTTGCAAACTAAAAAGGTCACAAAGGTCCCTTAAAAGTCGAGAATTTTCAATATTTTGGTACTAAACTCAAGCACATATTTCTGTTTTAATTTCCTGCGCATCGTAGCAACGCAAACACATTGAAAGTTGCATTACCCATGCTATGCGCTAGCCGTCAAGTTGCCTGATTGTTTTACCATGATACCAAGGACAAAGTTTTTGTTCGCCATCTAGTTAAACTTTAATGTTGCGTACAAGTGCATTATGCATTATGTAATGTTCGACCATTAACGAAAGGAATTTTGAAGTCAAAAAAGTCACCAAAAAGTTATTAATTTTTGTTCCTCCAACTCAGTAGACACCCTGGTTAAATATTGTAAACTAACAATAAAAAAAAAACAATAAAAGGAGTAAAGAAGTGCAATGACTATTTACACTTAGTAGAAAAATTGAAAAGGTATGCCTCAAAGCTCACAACTAAAACCAGGGTTTTTACCATCCAGGAAAACTGTAATTAGCAGGGAATTTGAAGTGGTCTGGAAAAAACGAGAATAGGTTGAGAATTTGGTAAATTACAGCAAAAAAATCCGGTAAAATGATGCTTTACTAAAAATATGCAATATAACTATCTTTAAATCAGTAAATTTACAAATTACAATGAGATTTAACTATTTATTTTTATATTTTTGTAGCTGTGTAATACATTTTATAATTCCAAGTAGACTATGTTAATATAAATAAAAGTTTGTTTAAATTTATTACTAAAAAAAAATATTAATATAAATTGCGGGGGTAGGGTTGACAGACATGACATACTTTTGAGTTTAATTTTAAGAAACGACTATGGGAAAAGTTGGGAATTTCATCGATCAAGTTGAGTAGAAATCATGTAAAAACACACACATAAAAAAAAGTTAAGGCGTGTCAGTCTTCATTTCACTTTTAAATCTCAAATTTGAATTTGAATCTTGGAGAAAATTACTAACATTGTAATGTTTAAAGAGCTAGCTTTATATATTAATGTTTGTCCGCCACCATTAGGGTGATATTTGATATAATGATTGAATTGGGTCAAAGTTTGCAATCCTCTATTACGATAATTAAAAAGGGATGATGTCTTATTTTATAAATTAAAAGTTCTGGTGTTTTAGTCTTTTATTTTAAGTAGGTAAACAATTTTTTGCTATCTGGTGTTTCACATGTTGTATATTTTAATTTAAAAGCCCGATTATCATGTCATATACACGTAAATTCCCAACACATGAGATTTAGAACACGGATTAAGATTGCAGCGACTCTACCTACACGGGTCCTTGTCGGGAAGGAAATTGAGTAGATGCGTACCCTGAGGAGGTATATCAAGCAACATTTCCTTCTCGAAGCTTCTTAGAAAAAAAGGTGTGATCATCCAGGTGCGTTGTCTTTTCAAACAGATGTAGAAAGATGTTGCCATACCTTGCATCTTAACAACTTAGCACAAATAAATCTTAATACCCGCTCTTATTTATAATATCGTAATTTTGAATACAAATGTGAATAATAAATTATTTGGATCTATAATTCCATATCATTACAACATGATGAAATAGGAATATAACAGAATAGTGGAAATATGAACTAAATGCTAACTTTTTTTTTCTTGCTACAATACATTCACTATAACATTCATACATTCAGTTAAGTGTTAAATTACTGGTCTGATTAAGTTTTTCCTATAATTATTTTGGTGTCTATTAAACCACCATTGATCAGTATTAGAGCTCTGAAACAAATTACAATTCAAAATTTAATGAAAATAACCTTTCTTATCTCAAATATCATTGAGAATTTGGTGGTCCAATACTTAAAACAAAACACTAAGTAATAGAGGGACTGTATGTATTCTGAAACTTGCAGTCATGTTCTATGTTGCTTTTTTAATTGAGGCCTACATCTTTTATGTTTTCCTAATTTATGATATGGTGAGCATGGTTATAATGTATTTATTGTGTTGGTCACAGCTCCCCCTGGCGGCCGTTCTCGAGCGAGATGCGGCAGCGCTCAGCCCCGTAATCCCGTTGTCCACCCAGCAGCTCCTGTCCAATGTCCCTCTTCCACGCTACTCTGCGGTGACATCGCCCGCGACTAACAAGAGTGTCACAGACACAAGCACCAACAGGCTGAGTCGACCTTCTGCCTCAGAGGATGAGGGAGCCGAGGAAGATGAACATGATCCCAGTTTTGAACCACTGATCCCTCTCCCGGCCGAGGTGGACTTGACCACAGGGGAGGAGGGGGAGACCCTGTTGTTCGAGCAGCGCGCCAAACTCTTCAGGTATTCTTACTCATTCAAGGGGCAGAGGGGGGATACAAGGTGTTAAACAATGCGCCAAGCTCTTCGGGTATTCTAAGTTACTCTAGTTACTTTCACATGAAGGGGTGGGGGGTGGAGGGGGAAGATGGGGCAAGGTTAAAAACCTCAAAAAAACATAGGCCTTGACTTTGCTTTAAAAATACTATCAGCTTTGACGATAACAAAGCTTTATGAATAAAATTATTTACAGCTAAAATACCAATTGATACGTTTAATGATTGCCTTTCTGAACTGTTTGTACATTGCAATTCATTTTTTTTACATGTTCCAATTTTAAGGTGGGGATATTGGAGACAAAAGAAAAGAACAATGTTCTTACAGTTCTTATATCAGTACTTTTTTTAGACGAAGTGAATAAAATATTTTTCCAGTGTTTCTACACTGTAATATTAATATACACTTACAAGTCATTAGGCTCTAATTCATTATTTTATTAGAAAATACAAATAGTAACTAAATGTTAACATTCTTTCTTATAATCTGTTAATTATAACATTCATACATTTAAGAATCAAATAACAAAAGCTATTATTTATGCTTTTTAGTGAGGAATTCTCCATCTAGATATCATATTCTGAAAATTGAAAAATGACACCTGGACACACGGGAATCGAACCAGGGACTTTTGGCTTAGTACGCTGATGCTCAAACCACTGAGCTATCCAGGAATCGTCCCATTTCCAGGGTCATTCTTCACACATATTTTAAGGCAGAGTGTGTGATGGAAATGCGGAAATTGTCTGCTACAAATGTGTGATTTTATTCCTGGATAGCTCGGTGGTTTGAGCATTGGCGTACTAAGCCAAAGGCCCTGGGTTCGATTCCCATGTCCAGGTGTCATTTTTCAATTTTCAGAATATTCATACATTTGATTAAGTGTTAAATTACTGGCATGAGGTATGGTTGTTGTATTTGTCTTATTATATTGGTTCTGAACTACAAATAGGCAGTATTAGACCTTTAGAATAAATTTTAATTGGATAATTAAAAGACACTTAAAGATTAGGCTCTTGACTTTGATCTGTCCTTGAATAATCCAAACTACTTAAGGATTCAAGGGTCCCATTCCTGGTTTCGATATTTTTTGTCCCTGTAGTGATGCGTGATGGACCTGCTCTACAATCCGAGTGTTGACCTGTGTTCACTAAAATGTCCAGTGACCACCCAAGTTGACCTATTTGTGGATATTTTCTTTGTCAGGTTTGTGGACAAGGAGTGGAAGGAACGCGGCGTTGGACAGATTAAGATCCTGTTCAACGCTGTTTCTGGCAAGTCGCGCGTGTTGATGCGCAGGGAGCAGGTCCTCAAGATATGCGCCAATCACCTGCTGCAGGCTGACATGGACCTAGCGCCGATGAAGAATCGAGCCTGGATGTGGGTCGCCAACGACTTTGCTGATGAGGAGGTGAGCGTGGCGCTGTAGCTGGGGGGGGGACTCTACTACTTGCACAATCTTAATAAATTATCAACGTAAAAGAATATTGTAATTTTACTGAGGATGTCAAATTTGATGACTCAGGTTCTTACTAGAATAAATTTTTGACTCCTCGAGTCCACTCTCAAATCCTAGAAAATGAATTTTCTGGTATATAAACAAAACAGCAATGGCCTGAGTACAGCTTATAATACGACACTAATATTTTTAAGGCGTTCTACATGAAATAAAGGTCTTTAATATCCCTAGAGGTGAAAAATACTAACTTGATACAGTTTTACTAGGTCCTTTGAATCCTGGTCTTAATATATAGGCGCTCCTAAACTTGTCTTAACTTTTTCCTTCAAAGTCACATTTTATTTTCGGAAGCAACAAACTTGTTAGTAGCGTGTACTTTATTTGTGTGTTGCGCCTCACGTAGTGCTTTAAATTGATAATTTATGTTGTAGCTTCTTCTCATTCTCTTGTAATGCCGAGGAAGCCTTCTTTTCAACACTATCACTCATTTGTGGATCTTCCATTGATGATCTTTTAATACAGTAATGGAGGGAGAACAGATTCTTACCACCAACTCATACTGAATTACCAGTTCAGTGACATTGAAAGTTGGTTATCCTTTCTCTCAATTTGTTTTCACCTTGAGTTTATTATTAGACGAGCACAATAATTCCTACCAGCTGGTACCGTTTCACAGTCTACAAAATAGACCTTCTGTAGGAATCTCTCTTTATTTATCTAAAGTGTAAAGTGTTAAGGATACATATAATAAGAGAACAGTTTTCAGAAGAACATTTATTAGTTCTTTCCTTTTTACTTTAGTACCGGGGAATTGTTTAATTTACTCAACATGTGCTTTGTTTTCTGATTGTCTTGGACAAATCAAGATGCTCGTATTGAGTTTTTTACTGCTTACACTTTTTATTTTATTTTCAAATTTATTACCATGCCAAATATAAAGGAATTATTTAGAATCAAGACTAAAAAATAAATCGGAGTTAAACATTATGAGTTGGCATCGAAATAGAGAAAAATAGGAATTGTAATGTCACTTAAGTCTATCCTGTTCAAGCCCAACTGTGTAGACAATATTAGTTTGGCTGCTTTGAAGTATTTTGCTAGTATATTCAACTGGGATTCAAATTTATGTATTTTTTTATTCAATTCCTTGATCAAGAAATCAATGCTTGATTACCCAACTGTGATTGGTTTTTAATCACTAACAAATCTGAATTTTATTTTCTAAATCTGACTTATATTTTGTTTCTAAATTGTTCCTTTTTCGCTCATTCAAATAATTATTGTGTACATAGCACATGAGTACACCTTGAAAATGTCTTTGTGTGTCAGGTTCGACTTGAAAAGCTTTGCGTTCGCTTCAAGACAGCGGATGAAGCTCAGAACTTCAAAGAAGCATTCGATAAGGCCAAGATAATGTCGGCTAACGCTACACCAACTCAGATCACTTCTACCACCAACGCTACATCAATTCAGGCTACTACTGCCAACGCTACACCAGCTCAGATTACTACCACCGCTACATCAACCCAGCCCACTTCTACCACTGCTACATCAACCCAGGCCACTACTGTCAACGCTGCACCAGCTCAGATAACTACTGTCAACGCTACATCAGCCCAGCCCACTGCTACCAATGTTACATCAACACAGCCCACTGCTACCAATGTTACATCAACCCAGCCCACTGCTACCAATGTTACATCAACACAGCCCACTGCTACCAATGTTACATCAACACAGCCCACTGCTACCAATGTTACATCAACACAGCCCACTGCTACCAATGCTACATTAACCCAGCCCACTGCTACCAATGCTACATTAACCCAATCTACTACCACTACCGGAACAATCAACACCTTCTCGGTTGGAGGGCTGAAGTTCTTCTCAAACCCAAAGACCCCCCAAGAACCAATACCGAGCCCCATCAAGGAGGCGCCGAGCAAGCCAAAGGAAAAACCCAACCCTTTTGCTGGCTTCAGTTTCACCAGCACACCCAAGAAGTCGGAGAACGAGGTGCCCAGTAAGAGTGTCCAAGAGGATCAGCCTCTCATGTTTGACACGCCGGTCACAGCGACCACCTTCTCGACACTGGCACAGCAAGCCAAACAGCCCGCTTTTAAGAAAGATGACAGCTTTTCAGGGTGGCAAGGCACCGGCACACCAGTGTTTGGTGGCGCTGCTGCGAGGACTACTCCAGGGGGAGAAGAACGTGTTGATGATTACGAGTCGACAGCAGAGTTCCAGCCTGTAATACCCTTGCCGGACCTCGTTGAGGTAACTTGATATTTGTTGATTTTATTTTTTCACTATCCCACACTTCCAAGCTTGATAAATATTTTGTCAAAATTAAACAAATTAGCGTAATTATTTTTTTTAGATCTGTCTTATTGCCAGTTTGTTTTAGTACCGTACATACTTATTACACCAATGTGTAAAGAACAAAGAAGACTGAATTTAGAGGAAATATACCTCATTAGTATAAAGAGTTAATGGTTTTCCCTAAATGATTTCCCACTAAGTATGCACCCTGAGATTCAAACCCTGTCCTGCCCGTCAATGGCACTCTAGTCTATTGCGAAAGTGATGCCTTAGACCAGCGGCTCTCAAACTGAGGTATGGGGACATCTTTCAGGGGGTAGGCGAGCAACTCTCAATGGAAGATTGGCAAAATGACAAGGGACTTACAGAAATCCCTAATTGTTGGCAGTTACCATTATCAGGTTATTTCCAACACTCCTTTTCCCCTATTTTTCTCGGCTGGAAACAGATATGTGAGAATTTTCAACCCTCTCCTGGATGTGAGACCCTTTTTCTGCAGTGGAAGACTCCAGTCTACTAGACTTCTTTTCATCGAAAGAAAAGGAAGAAATTATCTAACTGTCCTAGGATGAAAGCCTCAAATCCAGTTTCAAGAAAACATCTTTGGTAGATTTTTGGTTTCAGAGACTGAACAGGTTTCCTCATACTTCTGACCGTGCCATCAAGCTTATGATGCCTTTCTTAAACACACATCTCTGTGAGAGTTTGTTTTTCATCCATGGTGTACCTAAAAAATAAATACTGCATTGGTCTAAATTTGTAGCCGGACCTCTGTTTGAAAGTTTCAAATGGTCAACCAGACATCAAAAAGTTGTGCCAAGCCATGCAGCCTCACCCCTAAACAACTTTGGGATTCATAATATATCAGCTCCAAAATTACAATTAAATATTTTGATTTGAAAATATTGTGTTTGTGTACTTTTTGCTTTATTTTTGAACGAATTTGTGAAGAAAATGTATACAACTCTTCTACACACTATTCACAGCAAAAATATATTTTTTTAACTGATCATAACAATTATATCAATAAGAGAAGATAAGGTTATAACAGTAGGATTCTCTAAATAGCTTTGTCACATTTAAAATATTTTTATTACAGATTTTCCCCTCGATAGATTAAGTAGATCAATAATTTATCATGTAATTTTATCTTGGGTGTACACTAAACGTTAAATCACGGCTAAGGGTTACAATATAAAAAGTTTGAGAACCGCTGCCTTAGACCATTACACTGTTGGAAGGATGTGTAATTAGTACATATGTGTATAACTTTGACGGGTAGTGAAACACGTTTAAAAGAAAGTGATTTTAGCCTTTCTGCTTGGCCAAAAAAGTTCGGTACCAAGATGTAACTAATTCATTATCTTAAATCTAGTTTGTATGGAGTGTCCTGTTGTTCCTCAGGTTAAGACGGGGGAGGAGGGTCAGGAAGTGCTGTTCCAAGAGAGGGCCAAGCTACTGAGGTTCGATAGCGACGGCAAGCAGTGGAAGGAACGAGGAGTTGGCCAGATGAAGGTCCTGAAGGAACCGGGAACCGGCAGGGTGCGTCTGCTAATGCGGAGAGAGCAGGTCAGTGCAACTACAGTCCCAGAGGGGTTAAACCCCTTTAGAATATGTTGACAAAATAACCAGAATTAAGACTTGGGAAAAAAAAAATTAATTAGAATTTTTTTAGAGCTCTCTTAATGGCTTTTAGGGATGTGCAAAGCTTTGAAACTTTCACTTTGATTTTAAAAATATATAGGCTTTGACATTTACAAAGTTTTACCAGCTAAAATACTGAATTTAAGTTCAATTATGGCCATTTTGAGCTAATGTGCATTACGTTTATTTTACATCCAACTGTTTCCAGCCTGTGGCTTGGGTCACTTTTGTATTCAAGCCATGTATGACTGAAATGAAATGTTGTGTTGCAGGTTCTAAAGGTGTGTTGCAACCACTATCTGTCCCCGGGACTGGAGTTGAAACCACTGTCATCGTCGGACAGGGCCTGGTCCTGGTGTGCCCAGGACTTCTCAGAAGGCGAGCTTCGCGTCGAGACACTCGCCATCAAGTTCAAGACCCAAGAGCAGGCCCACGAATTCAAACGGCTCATTGACAAGGTCCAGGGCGAGATGGCTTCTTGTACTGCTTCTCCCCACCAGGGCCCCCCTGCTTGGAAGTGTCCCGATTGCATGTTCCCCAACGCAGATGATGCGAGCCACTGCCGTTCATGCAAGAAGAGATTGCCTCGCAGTGGTGCCGAGTCCCCAAAACTCGCAGTGCCACTCAATCCCAACAGGCTACCCAAGCTCACCGAGGTGATACGTCCAAAGGAGGGCTCCTGGGAGTGTGGCACCTGCTACCTCATAAACGAGGGATCGGACATTCGATGTGTAGCTTGCGACTCGGTGAAGCCTACTAAAGGGAGCAGGTCCCCGGGTGCTACTCTTCCTGATGTTGCAGGCAAGTACGATTGTCATGGATTAATAAATGGAACAAACTTGACAAACCATTTTATAATATTAGTTAGGTTAAATAAAAATTAGGGATGGGATGCTCAAATCCTTAAAGATATTTGAGATCAAGAAAATCACATTTAAGACTCAATTCTTAAAGTTAAATTTATATTAGAGCTTAATTACGGCCTATTAGTGGTTCAGGACCAATTATAATATACAGGATTAACTTAACAACCAGGCCTCAGACCAGTGATTTAACAGTTAGCTGAATGTATGAATATTATAATGAATGGCTTAGAAGAATTTTTAACATCTACTTATTATTTAAATTTTCCATTATTTCATTGTAATTCTTTTTCCTCTAGGGTTCATAAATCCGAATCTTGGAAAAATTATGAACATAAGAGGAAATATAAATATGATAGAATGTTCTATTTGTATTTTCTATTATTCTTTCTTGTAATCCATCCATTATAACATTCATTTAGGCATTAAATTACTGGTTTAAGGTCTGGTTGTTAAGTTCATCCTGTAATAATAATTAGTTATGAACCACCAATAAGCATTATTAGAACGCTAAAATAAATTTCACTTGAAAAATAGAAAAAAATAATTTTGTCAAGGCTTTGAATCTTGAATCCTCTAATGTTCTCAAGGATTTAAGTGTTCAATACCCAATCAATGTTGTTGATATTTTCTCTTAAAGAGTTGTTTACCTAATGTTTGTATTTCCAGACCAATGGGTTTGCTCAAGTTGTCAATTCACGAATTGCGCCAATCAGGACTCTTGCACTAGCTGTATAGCCGCCAACCCATCAAAGAGTGTTGGTGTCAGTAAAGTTCCCATCGACACGCGCCCACTGTCTGAGCTGTTCAAGCCCAAATCCGGGTCCTGGGAATGCAAGCAGTGCTATGTTCGCAACAGTGACGACAGTGCTGCCACCTGTATTGCCTGCTCCTCACCCAACCCCAACGCACCTGAACAGCTGACCAGCACCACTGAGAAACCTGCTACGCCCTTCACTTACGGTCTTAGCGGGTTCACTCTAGGGACTACACAGCAGTCTGGCTTCAATCTTGGAGCGCCATCTGAGGCTTCGATGCAGTTCTCCTTTGGGATAGTCCCAACTCCAGCAGCCTCCGCCTCCTCAAACCCGGCAGCGACCCCTGGGACTGGTCCTGCCACCCAGTCGCTCCTTGAACCAGAGAAAAGTGGCGCAAAGGAGAGCACTGAAGGTACTTTACTTGTTGAGTGTTTGGTGACTGCCAGCAAATTGAGGAGCATTTTATTAAGTCCAATTTTGTTAGGGAGGGCCTTTTAGAAAAAACTTAATTCTCTGCGGCAACATTGATAAAATATAACTAATTATTTAGGTATGTGCAAAGTTGACGTTTTCAATTCAAAGCAAAGTCGAGTCAAATGATGATACCCCAAAGCCGATTTGAAGTTTGTATGTTTTTTTAATGTTTATGTTCAGTAAAAATATAATACTTTGTATTACCATGTAAATTTAGTTATTAAATATACTTTTAATAAATGCTATATTCCAAACATAATTTAATATATTTTGATTTGAAATGATAAATTAAGTTATTGCAAAATATAATGTAACCCTTTTATATTTTGTAATTCAAACACAAATAAGTGGTTTAAATATCAGCAGAAAATGGAAAAAGAAATGTTTGTTTTAACTTTAAATAATTGTTTTTGACAAAGCTTCGGAATTTTACTTTTGAATCATAATCAAAGCTAACTTATATATGAAGCAATGTCATAAGTTTTTGAAGCTTTGTACATTATTATTATTATTATTATTAATAATAATAATAATAATAATTAGAAAGGGTGAAATCACTATTGTATGGCTTGTATTCGCAGCGGACCACTCTTTTATCTTCGGCAGCCAGTCTCAGTTCAACTTTAACTTTACCGGGGTGCGACCCAAGTCCCCGGGCAAGACTCCTCGCTCTCCCAAGTCACCAGGAGGAGGTCTGGGGCTTTCCGAGGGGGAGGACAGTCTCAATGATGAAGGGGTTGATGACGGAGAAGGAGAGCACATCTACTTCCAGGTGAGTCTGATTGGTTGTGGTCGTAACACATGACTTGTGCCTAGCCAAGCTCACTATCAATTATTTCCAGCCTCTGGCTAGGTCAATTTATCAATCCTTCACCATTATTCCTCCTTACTTTGCTTCTATTCTTCTTCTATCACCATCACATTTTCTGTTATCAGCTCCTTCCGGCCCTCTCTTTGTTTCCCTTGCTGTCTTTTTCCTTCTTAATTTATCTTCATCATTCTCCTTGATTAGGTGTGCAAAGTCTATTTTTTTAACTTTGAAGCAAACTGGAAAATACTACATTAAATATTCTCAAAGCTCAAATATTTTTGTTAATTTTATGCTTGAAAAAATATTACATTGTGCATATTTATTTTCTTTTTGCATTTGTAGTATGTTTTATTTCACATTGTTGGTAATATTTTGTCTTAATCTAAAGAATTGTAACTATTACAATTTGCAAATGTCAAGATTTTTACTATATGAATATTAATTTGTAGAAACGTACAAAAGGTGAGGTTATTTTTAGGGGAAAAGTGGTGTTATGTTCTTAAAAAGCGATTTTATTATTTAAGTAAATACGAGTCAAGTTAGTATTCATTAAAAAAACAAGAAACATAGTCTGTTCATGATAGGTTTTTACTTGGATGACAGTTCAAAAATCATATGTTTAGGTTTTGGGTTGCCAACACTTGTAAAAGATCACTGTTTTGTTATAAATGTTAAGTTTTTTAATTATGTTATATTTTACATTTAAAATAATGTAAACTTAAGCTTTCTCATACTATCTCACTACTTTTAATAGTTTCTTTTTATTCAACTCCAAACAATATTTTAAACATAGTTAAAAGTACTTAAGCTTCGTTTTAGAACTTTATTGACTATGTGTAATATAGTGCATACATCAATACCTTTAATATAGGCATTGTATTTACTTGGAAAAGAGAAAATACTCGTCTTTTTTATATACATAATAAATTATTTTATGAATATTTTATCGTATTTTGAAATATTTAACTGAATAAAAGCTTTGTCCACTGTGTGGGTGCATCATTGTGAAAAACTTGTTTCCGTCATGTTCAACCACATGGTTTAAATTCTTCAGTTGCCATTTTGAAGCTATTATCGTTAGACCTTTTGTGGAAGTGCTGTGAATGATAATTTTCAGTTTTATAAAAAAATGTATGATTTTAGTTAAAGGGAGAATGTTTAAAAAACTCGTTTTTATAAAAATTTAAGGCTCAGTGCCACTGTCAAATGCTGTTTTATTTGTCATGTCTGTTACATCATAAACAACAAAGTGAACTATTTTTTTAATGGATTAATATAAATGAATACAATTTGGTCCTTTTTTTTTTTTTTGTGAGTTTGTTGCTATATCAAACCAAAATCTTCATAATTTAATATCTCTAAAAGGAAAACCTCTTTTTTTTTTCCATTTTATGAGGTAATTCGAAGGGGTGTTTTTTGTAGGGGTGTCCGAAGTCCACTTTTTCAATTCGAAGCGAACTCGAATCGAATATATAAAATATTCTCAAAAACAAATCAAATTTTGAATATATATTTTTAGTTGTTCTACTCTGGAAAAAGTATTAAATTGTGGTTATTTAAATTATTTATGAACCAAAATTGATTGGAAAGTGTTTTATTGCACAATTGTTTGTAATATATTGTTTCAATCTGATAAATCAAGCTACTATCACAGCATCCAATTCAATTACCTAACATTTTCACCATTTGAATATTAATTTGTATGTAAAGACAGCTCAGATTGGCAGTAGTTGAACAAAAATGGAGTATTTTAGCTGCAAATACTTTTATTGACGAAGCTTCAGAATCTTTTTCGAAGCAAAGTTGAAGCTGATATTTGTTTCGAAGCTTTGCACACCCCTTGGTAATTGTATTATATTTGTTGGTCTTGGGGTAAAGTGCTTGTTTAAGGACCTGATGCTCCTGGGTTCATACCCAGCCGAGGGCGACGGATTTCCCTTGAGTGATAAAAATCTGTAGCAAAACTTCCTTCGGAGAGTAAGTAAAGCCGATAATACCATGTTGATTGTGGCTTGTTAAAGAACCCTAGGAGGTATGTGGAAATACCTTACCTAACTAAATTGGTCATCCCTTTTGCTTTTACTCATAAAATATTCTCGTTTGCTTGTATTTCAGTCGGTTCAGAAAGTACAGGAAAGGTGGATGGAAACATACAAAAGGAAAAATCCATCTTGTGTTTGTTCCTTTCATATCTTTCTATCCACCTTTCCTGTACCTTCTAACACCATTGTATTCTAGAAACCTTTTTTAGATTTTTATGAATCTTGAGTATCTCTAATAATATAAGTTTGGAGGAATCTAGGACTCAAGTGTCCCATCTTTAATTCTAGCCTGTGATCCCGTTACCTGACAAGGTCCCGGTGATAACTGGAGAGGAGGACGAAGAGGTTGTTTACTGCCACCGGGCCAAACTGTTTCGCTTTGTGGCTAGTGAGTGGAAGGAACGGGGAGTCGGGGACTTCAAGATACTTCGTCACCCCGACACTTGCAAGATAAGGTGCCTCTTGTCGTGTATTTACACTTATTAATCACGTTTTGACGAGAATTCAAAAAAGCGGGTATTCTAAATTAAATTGTAATTTAAATGAATATATAATTTGGGTTAGAATCCTTGAACTGCTCAACTAAATGTATGAATGTTGTAATGAATGCATTAAAAGAAATGTTAGGGTCAGTTGCTATTTTTACTTTCAAGCATTCTGCTTTGTTTTATTTCCTCCTATGTTTATAATGTTTTTAAAGATTCAGAATCATAAAGTAGTGGATTCGACTCGCAATGAAATTTAGAAACTATTTATTGACACACAAGTTTTGCAAAAGTACATATTTCTCCAGTTTCACTACCAACAATGATAACATATATTATTGGTTAATTGATATACAAACAGACGGTTGAGTCGCAAAATTTAAGATTTATTTACATTAATTTAACGTCTCTATTGATAAATAAAGTTTCTGGCATTAATGGACACTGGCAGGCTAGGACCGAACTGCACCTATTAGTTCAATGTGCATACAAGGTGTTCATCGACCTGGAAAACAAGGAAATGTCAGGGTAAAAGTAATGAAACCACCGAATTAACCTAAAAAAACACAACTTTTATTTACATTATTCAAAATAACATTTTTCTTCCAATGAATACACACCACAAATCTCTTGAAACTAGATTTGAGTTGAATCCACTATTTTATAAATCCAAATCCAGATTATGGAATAAATATGAACTTATGATTGTCTATCAATGAGGTGGCTAAATAATTTTATAATAATGGAAATTGATAGAAATAAGGAAAAGTTTACTAATAGGTGTAAATTTATTGGAGAAAACCCAAATAGCGAAAGGGAAAAAACTTAAGAAGAAATATAAATATGTTAGAATACTAGAGAATACAAATATTAATTAAATATCAACATTTTCTCTAATAATCCATTCATAAAAACATTGTATTCAGTTAAGTGTTAAATTACTGGTCTGGGTCCTGGTTGTTAACTTCATCCTATATTATAATAAGGTTCTGTCTGAACCATCAATAAGCTATATTAGCTCTAGAACATAGTTCCCTTAAAAAAATTGAAAAAAACATAATTAAGGATTGAGTTTTGGGACCGAATCCATGAATCTCGAATATCTTTAAGTATTTGAGACGTTGACCTGGCGGTCTAGGGGTAAGGTGTCAGACTTCTGTGCTGGGGGTCCGGAGTTCAATCCTCGGTCCCGGCACAGATTTATCTGATTGCCAAACCCTTCCTTCACCTCTGACAAGACGTGTATTAATCACAACTTGTCAATGTGAGGAATGCCAGGCCTCCACTGTGGTTCGGATCCCACGTTAAACTATAGGTCCTCCATTTCATTTCACAATCACACTACCATTACACATTAGCGTAAGTGCATATAACCTGAACGGGTAGTAAGATGCGGTGCTAATAATAATAAGTATTCGAGGGTGTGCCTAAATGGAATATATTTTGTCATCAGACTGGTGATGAGGCGTGATCAAGTCCTCAAACTGTGCCTCAACCACTTTCTCACTCCCGAGATCTCCTTCACGGCCAAAGGAGACAAGGCTTGGATGTGGTACGCCCCCGACTTTGCCGAGGGACAGGTGACCAATGAGTGTTTCGTCCTCCGCTTCAAGACTAGTGAAATCGCTGACCAGTTCAAGGAGGCCGTCAGCAAATCTCAGGTGTGATCTCATTACGAGTCATATCCACCTCCTCATATGTTTCCAGGCGTTCACTCTAATACTGTGTAGCAATATTATTTTACAAGCCGGGTCGATAATAACAACCTACAAGGTGAAGCCCATGATCTGACCTCTGCATTGAAACCGTTCATTTAATTCCTAAAAAGCTTTAAAATTTTCATTCAGGCAAATAAAAAAAACTCAAAAATCTGGATTTGTTAGGTTCTGTTTCATTGTCTACCCTATAAATGTGCAAAGTTTTGGCTTTATTGGTCATATAGGGACTTCTGGAGGGTTTGGACTTACACATACACACATATATTTACTTTACATCCATTACTGTTTCCAACCTTTGGTCTGGGTCATTTTTTTATTCAAGCCATATATTTTCCACAACCGGCTCGCTAGGTCTATCTAAACTTCATATGCCTCATAATCTAACTTAAGACTAGGACAGGCACAGCAGCCAGTCCCTGGTCGCTAATTCATCACTGTGAAAGGCTAAACCCATATTCCACCAATGATAAGTTTTTCACCCATTCTAGGAATAGAACCCGAAACCCTTAGCTCATTAGACAGACACACTCCCGACTGAGCTAACACACATACACATTAGAAAATTATAATATGTAGATGCCTCTTGTGGTGAGAGTGCAAGACGAAATCTATCCCACAATCTTAATTTACTTGTATAACTTTATCACTAAGGAGGCGAGACTTGAATCCTCAAGGATATTTAATGTTTTGAGGATTCCAGATTCACTTTAAAAATCACTTCTTAATTTTGGTTTGTTTTAGAGTTCTCTTAATTTGTATAGGTGGTTCAGCCCCCACATAATTATAGGTTGGCCCACTTTGAGGGCAGCATGGTCTAAGGCACCATTCTTGCAATAGACTGATATTACCCATATCAATGAGATCTGGTCTGAATCTCGGTCAGATGTACTAAGTATAGTTTTTACTAAATGTTTTCTCACACTTCCCACACAAAAACTGTATTATACTTTTAAATTCAACCTTCCTAATCCTTAACCCATTAGCTTGACTAGTTCATAAGCGTGTGTACAACCTGAACAGGTAGTAAAACACACTTCTCAAAATAAAAAAAAGTTTAAAAAAGTTGCTTACATTGTCTAAATTGAATAAAAGGTTTATATGCAGATAATTTTCTGTTAAAAATATTTGACATAGCCGATGAAATGTCCTGTTATTATGAATGCCTCCTGGAATGGAACTCTTGCTGTAATCATTGTTCCGGTGTTACAGGAGGAGCTGTCCAATAAGACGGTGAGCCCTCCCAAGAGACAGGAACCGAGCGGCTCCAGCCTGGACAAAGGAGATGGTATTTATGAACCTCATTCACACCTCAATGCTAGTGCTTTAGACGCTACTACCACCACCTTTCAAGGTCAGAGTTCAACTGGCCACACTGCTTTGCCTGTACAGCTAGCTGCTGGTGATGGTTGTAATGCTTCTCATGTCAACGTTGACGTCATGGCAGTGCTCACAGAGTTGGGCCAGGCAATGAGGTCACCTCTCGTTGATGAGCCTGATAATTCATGCACCTCGATTCCTCCTGACAATGTGACCTCCCCTAAAATTAGCACTTTAAACTCTCTGTGTTTCGGTGCTCAACTTGACCTTTGTGCGCACACATTGTCCGAAGAAGTTCAAAGTCCTTGTTTGGATCTAGACACGTTGCATCGGTTAGGAAGCTTTTGCTACAACTCTGGTAATTGTTCTCTGGCAAGCTTCCAAACTTCTGAAGATTCTGACATTGTGCCTCTTGATGATGATGATGATGTAAATCCATTTGTTGGCCTGTCAGATGTTCAGCATACGATCATTCACTGTGTGCACCAATTGTTTGAGTGTTCTCTGCACGCTGCTCCTTGTGACTTCCTTATTAGAAATTATGATGAGAATTGTTCCTCTCGGTGCTGCAACTATCTTCCCGAAATATGCAAGGAGTGTTGTAACAGAGCCACAAGCCCATGTAGAGCTGCGGGGCACTTCCTGTGTTTAGCGTTGCGCCCTCCTACCCCGCCTCCCATCCCCCTCACCCATATGTTGTCTTCTTTCCTGGTAATATTCTACCCCTACTGTAACTGTGTGCCTGTCCTGTGGCTCTACCACTCCCTGGTAGGGGGCCCCCTAGCAGGACGAGCTGCCCGTCTGATGTATCGTCGGTTTGGGGTGCAGTGCTTTATGTTCCAACTCCGACGGCTGTATGTGTATCTGAGGGACACCCGCTGCAGGCATACCCTGATTTGTCTAATATGTAGATCCATGCACATGCGGCTTTGTTAGCCTGTACTTATTTGATTAATATGTAGTTCCAATGCACAGGCGGCTTTGTCTTGATTTGACGATTATGTAGATCCGTGCACAGGCGGCTTTGTCTTGATTTGATGATTATGTAGATCCGTGCACAAGCGGCTTTGTTAGTCCGTCTTGATTTGACGAATCTGTAGATCCGTGCACAGATGGCTTTGTTAGCCGGTCTAAAGTGTGATTTTGGCTACTTTTCAACATTATGTGTGTGTTTGTTTGTTCACAAGCGCAATATTCCTAGTGCATCTCAAGCTTGATCATTGTTTCTGTGGTTGTCTTGTCAAACAGGGTGTCCAGCGACCTGGAAAAGTCAGGTAATTTGCTTGGTCAGGGAAAAGTCGGGGAATTTAATAAAATTTCTGGAATTTTCACATGTTCATTAAAAAAATATGCAACTTTTATTTACAATATTCAAAATGCCATTTTGTCCTCTCGGATTAATACTCACCGCTAACCCCTTTTAAAACAGTTGTCCCTGATGAACATAGTAATCTCATTTCTCAAGGTCAACATGTGTTTTTCATATCGGCTTTCCACTCTACTGTGCATTTTTAGCCAAAATTGAGGCATGGTTATGCATGAATTATATTGGATTATAGGAAGAAGAAACTAAAAAAGAATCTATCTCGCAACTATTTTGAACTGTGCTTATATAAGTTGATCTTTTAATTAATAATCCAATGTTCTCACTGAAATCTGACTTAGATCACACTACCCAATAGGCCTTCATTTTTAGGCTGATATTCTCTAACCCTTTCATAGTTACACAATTGCAGGATATGTATGTCTAAAAATATGATTACATTAAGTTGTGATCTTAATAAATTATATGTAATATATTATAGTGACTGGAAAAGTTGGAAATTGAAACCTGGAAACGTCAGGGAATTTTTTAATATAGTTTTGCTGGACACCCTGTTAAATGTTAGATGTTGGTACTAAGAATGGATCATTTATTAATATTATTTAACAATCTTTTACTGCTGGCTCCTGATTGGTTTTTGTCCTACATGTGTCCTATCATTTTTTACCAATTTCCTTTTTCTTCCTTTTGTTTTCTTTTCGGATGTTGTGTTTCACATTCTCTCCTGATTAGTTCTGATTGGATGAAACCTAGGTCAATGGATTCGGAGGTAATGATCAATTTTCTTCAGGAATCTGCTATAATGGTTACCTCTCTGTCCATTGGCGGCAGAGTAAAGTGTGAACGGTTTTGTTCTTAAACTAAAGAGTGTGTATTCGCTTTTATGTGTTTACATTCAACTTTCCTATTTCTTTGTCCATACATGACTGGAGTAAGATGAGTAATTTGAACTTATTAAAATGTAAGTGAAAAACGAATGTCTGATATTTATAAAATCATACAGGAAGCTCAACTAATTTTATATTTTACCTCTTGGAATAAGATTTTACCAAGACAAGCTTTTGTATCAAAAGTTAATTTTTTATAAATATATTCAGTTTCTTTTTCAATTAAATATATTTGGTAAACAATATTTAACGGGCGTGTTCAGAGTCCAAACATAACCACTAAATTAGTTAATTTTGTAATAATTAGGGCTGGGCCAATAAACTATTTTGCAGAAAAGAAGAAAAAATGTACTTCATAAAGCAAAAAGAGTTTTTCCTTACAGAGATATATTATATATTTGTATCCAAATGTCCATTTCTTGTGTTTGTTCTTATGTTAATCCTTTTACATATTCTGATAAGTCCTGAATCCATGGTGTAGTTTTTAAACCTCATTTCATTTTTAGCTTCCCTCTACTCTTCCCCAGTTTTAGCTTCCCCTGAATAGATAATCTCTCCCTACTCACAAATGTTGCAATGCAGTTTCTCTCCAACTCGCCGACCTTTTTATTGTCATCACAACCAGCCTTTCCCCTAACCCCTCTCTCTCCCCCCCTCCCCCGTTACTGTTGAAAGAAGTAACAGTTCACCTAGTCTCTAGCAGCAGCATCCATCCCCTCTGCTACCAACAGAACAAAGGACAAAGCTGTCTGCCCAGCCCTACTAATAATTTGTTGGCTCAGTGTAAGATGGAGCTGCTGCATGTATTATCTTAAGTCCGTAGGTCGTATCGTATTGTCTGGACCATAAGATGTTGCTTATCTTTGATTAAAAACCTCTCTAATCAGGTGTGAAGATTAACCTTATCACCGTTTCTTCCAGGTTGTTGTCAAGAGTATGTCTATTGGGAACAACCTCGGAAATGTTTCCCTCTAATTTTTCCTATCGATATAGTTTAAAGATGTGCGAGAACCACTTTTTCAGTTCAAGACGAGAAAATGAAAAAATTTCACGATGCGAGAACGATACGAGAATTTTTCTTATAATTACAAAATTAAATTAGTATTTAACATATAAAAATTAGTTAATTTCACTGTTAGACTACTAAATGAAGTTAGCCCTGTTTTTAAATGCCTTTTTTCATAATAATAGTGCCATTATTAAAAGGGAGCCATAGCTCAGTATTTAGTGAAAGCAAAAAAAAAAAGTAACTTACATACGCAAGTAGTAAAAATTAGGTCTTGTTAATAAATGATATTTAAGATAAAGTTAAAACATGCATGAAAATTGCTAACAGTTTTATAATAAGTACACTTAAAACAAATAGCACTACATAACAAGGATATAAACGTATTGTCCTTTTATATTAGATTGAATTAGATTGAAAAAAACATGGAAATAGCTTAAGTTAATCTTTGATTAAAATTCAAGAGACTAAATAAAACCACAAACACATTTACAGCATGCGTAGTTGGATTGGAATGGAGGAATCCAGACCAATAAACAGAAAGGAACAAATTAATATTAAGGTGCGGCAGAAGGGAGTGCAAGTATTTTTACAGTTTTTATAGAATTTACATTTTTTGACCAAAATAAATAAAATATTTCTTCAGTAGCAACATAGTTTAATTTTCTGCACATGATAATATCAATAGATCTTGAATATCTGTCAAGGGTTTCCTGGAATTTTGTCAAAACTTTTTCTCTTTATTAAAAAGTTTTGACAAAATTCCAGGAAACCCTTGACAGATATTCAAGATCTATTTATATTATCATGTGCAGAAAATTAAACTCTATGTTGCTACTCAAGAAATATTTTATTTATTTTGGCCAAAAAATGTCAATTCTTTGAAAACTGCAAAAATACTTGCGCTCCCTTCTGCCGCACCTTAAGTCAAAATGGTGATATGGATTCATTGTTGCATAGTAAATTTATTCATTGTTGTGTGGTAAATTTATTCATTGTTGTGTGGTAAATTTGTATTAAAGTTAAATCAAACCAAACAACATAAAATGGAAAACGATGAATTTAAACAAATAGATACTTTAAAATGTTTTTTTAATATCTTATATTTCTTCACAAAAACAATATTTGTCTTTATTGTTTTATCACAAAATTACTTTGTTTCATTTTCAGTTGCTGATTCCTTAACTAAATAGCTTTGTTTTGATTTTAGTTTCTTAGTCTATCAACAAAAATTAACCACGCATGCGCATGTATTACGGAGCAAATTTGGCCAGAGACTGATCAAGAAAATAATGTAAAATGTTACTAACATCATGTGTAAAACTATCTTGTTAAATAGTTATTTTATATATAGTTTGAAAGGTAATAAAATCAATTAGATTTTCTATAACATAATTTTAATAGATATTAAACTACTCCAGTATCACTAAGGTAAGTATGCTGGCTATCCCTCCTGATTTAACCATGATTTAGCCTAGTGCTCTATTCCAAATAACCTTAATAGATATTAAACAAATTATTATAGTTTTAAATGAATATTTTTATTAGATATTCTAAAATTATACATTAAAATAGACAACATGGAAGATATTACGACTAGTGATAACTAGTCTCTTTGAGAGACAGTTCATTCAAAACACTGGAGATAAAACTCATGCGAATTTTAAATGGGATTAATAAGTGATAATTGCAATGTGTACTATTTATAATTTAATTTTTGTGGCATAGCAGCTTTTAATCTTAAAGTTTAATACTGAAAAAATTATTTAAAACAACATTTTTCTTAACGACACATCTAATAAACACTCATATTTAACAAACTAAGGTTATGGCTTGCCAATTTCGGCCCCCTTATTAGAAAAAATTATATTAACTCCCAATTAAATCTTATATTTACTATCAAATTTTGTTAAAAATAACAAGTTTTCACTTGTCTTAAAATTTATTAGACCAGTTATTTGCCCTTTTTTTTACCATTTTATGCGTTTGAGAAGAGATCGAGATTTCTTTTCCCTGTCTCAATCTTGAATTTTCGAGTCTCGCACATTCCTAATATATTTACATGTTGTGGTCTGGAGATTACGATAGTCCCTTCTAACAGCAAGTACTGGAAAATATATATTGTGTTATTTTAATAAGAAATGTATTTATGTCATATGACGTACATGTGTGTATGTGTGTGCGTGCTATATTTATTCAGTGAACAGTTTATTGTGATCTCATACGCCCTGGTGGTCGAGGGAATCTTCCATATCTGTACATGTCTTCCGAGGGATCTAATAAATGTTTGTAAAACAGCTGAGACTTATTTGAACAAACCCCACTCTCCCTCCATCGGAGTAGGTTCGTGTAGCTCTGCTGAAAACAAACGCCCTGATTTGCATTTGGAACAAAGTCAGTTAAAAAATGCTTACATCAGCAACAAAAAGTATCAAAAATCAACTCATATTAAAGTGGTATAATGTTTTGGATAAAAAGACTATTGATAAATTTCATATTCTTAAAGATTTGTTATATTTGGAAGAAGGTTGAGGAAAGGTGGATAGAAACACATAAAAGGGAACGAACAAAGGAAAGAACAACACAGTTCACACTTTACACCGCTGCCACTGGACAAAGAGGTAATGGCTGCCTCTCGAATAAAACCGATTGTTACCGCCCAATCCCCTGACATAGGTTTCATTATATTGAAACTCGTCAGGAATGAGGGTGAAACGCGCAACGCAACTTCCTAAAAGAGGAAACACTAGAGGGAGAAAAGAGAATTTTGTCAAGAATGAAAGGAACATATAAAATTAATATCATAAAGGACAAACACTGAACATTCTTAAATTTAAAATATTTGCTATTGGCCGCAGCATGACTGTTATAAAAGCCATATTTTACATATAAACCAATGGTCTTTGGTGGAGGGAAATAATTTCTCTAGAAAGAGAATGTGATTGGTTATAGGAATATTAAGAAGAGGAAAAATTATAATAGTACAGTTGGAACTATTTATTTATTCTGGCTATTTCATGCAAAAATAGCTAAAGAAAAGCAAAATGACTCACCTTTAAAATAATATGTTTACCTTTTATATTGTTAACTCTCATCAAAATCTAGCTTAATTGACCATTAGTTGCATATAAATGGCAAAGTTGTAATTTTCATGATAAAATTCAAATTTGTTTGATTTTGGACGTATAAAATACATCCATCCAATAAACTTTAAAAAATATTTCGTTATTCTAATGCGCTAGTAACATTTTATAAAAACAATTCTCACAAAATTTAGATTTCTCATATTAATAACAACGTGTGTGAAGTCCACTTTTTCAATTCGAAGCGAACTCAAATCGAATATATGAAATATTCTCTAAGCTGAATCAAAGTTATTGTTATTTAAATAACTTAATCCACTAAAATTACTTGGAAAATGTTATATTGCGCCATTGTTTGTAATATTTCGTGTTAATCTGTCAAATCAAGCTACTATTACAACTTAGAATTTTATTTCTTCAGTTTTTCCCCCATATGAATATTAATTTGTAATATATAAAACAGCCCAGAATGGCTATAATAGAAAAATGAAGTATTTTAGCTGTCATTTTTATATGTTTCGTAGAGAAGTCCAAGCTGATATTTGTTTCGATGCCAAGTCGAGAGCTTTGCACACCCTTACTAACAACTAGCTAAACAATACTGACCAGACTTTATTCTTTAAAATTAAAAAAAATTAAAAAATCCTATACAATCATAATTAATGACTTTCCAGCCTGTAACTGGATCAGTTTTGTAAAATGCCCTAATATCTCTTTTATTTCACCATTTCTTCATCCTTTAATCACTTCCATTCTTCTCCTTTCACTTGCACACTTTCCGTTATCTGCTCCTTATATCTCTTGGCCACCATTGCGATCCTTTTCCTACATACATTTCCATCTATTTCTTTGGTATCCTCCCCTTCTCCATCACCTGACCTCACAAGATGACAATGTCATCTCATTCCTGCTTCCTCTACTATCTCATTTACCCAAACATCCTCATTACATGACCATACCATCTCACTCTTGCTTCTATACGTAATAAACCAGTATTAAAAGAGGAAAGAAATTAATTACTAATTGATTAAAAGAATATTTTTTTAGTTATAAAAGGAAGGAAATATTATGTATGTACCAAAGGTTAGCTAAAAAAAAAGAAGCGAAAAGTTTTGTATATCTTTTTTAAACTCTGTATTTGAGTTTAGATTTTAAGTGGCTATTCTTATAGTCTAAATGGAGCAGCCATACTTTTGTCCTGTGGACAGCAGAAGCAGGGTGTCTACTATTTGGGAAAACTGGAATCAGCTGGGAATATGAAGTGATCGGGGGGGAAACAGGAATAATTTGGGAATTTGGTAAATTACAATAAAAATCGGGGAAAATGTTGTTTTACTCAAATTATTAAATATAATAATCAGTAAATAATAATGTTATTCAAACTAGTTTTTTGTGTTTTTCTTGTAGCTGTGTAATATATTTTATAATTTGTAGTAAGCATTGTTAATACAAATTTTTTTTTTTAATGTTAATTTAATTTTTTAAACCTACTCTCATTCATAAAAAAGATTAATATAAGAATTAAGGGGGTGGGGGGGGGAGTTCGAAGGATTTGGCATACTTTTTAGTCGGGAATCTTAGGAAATGATCAGGAGAAATCTGGGGGGAAAGTCGGGAATTTCATTGGTCAAGTTGAGTGGACACCATTCAGAAGGTAAACCAATGAGAGGCTCAAATTACTCAAATTAGTGACTTATGGTTGGACTGTTGTCGCGTGGTACTCGCATTCTGGTCACAAGTATGGCCATAGCCTTAGGTTAAACACTTTGTTTGAAAAATGCATTAAAATGTATAAGGTTAAAAAAATAAAAAGAGAATAAACAGAGATAAAATTCTTTGAAAGTTTAAAACTTACTCTGAGACTAAATATCTGGATAGTGTGTGACTTTTAAAAGCAATTTGACCCATAAACCCTGATTTAAGATCTATTGACTTAACTCTTTTTTATGACTCATTTTTGTCCTCACTAAATTAAAAATATTGCACCAGTGGATCCAGGCTAAGTTTAATTTTCTACAAATCAACAGTTCTTGAATATGTGTTTTCGGTATCCTGGTATTTGATCAAAAACTTCTTAAATAAAGAAAAAAGCTCTTGTGATATCCATGATAAATATTCAATAATTGTTGGTGGCTGATTGGTCTAAAGGTGCCTCTATTGCAGTAGACTACACTGCAGATGACAGAATACCGGTCGGGTGGTTTTCCATCCTCCCTCCATGCAAATTTGGACACACTTTCTTTAAATTCAATCTTTCTCACCCCTGACACATTAGAGTAACTAATACATCTGTGTACAACTCGAATAGGTAGCAAGACATAGCACTAAATAAAAAGAAAGTATATACTAAAGTAATATGTAATTATTTTGGGCAAAAGAACAATAAAACAGCTAAAATACAGACTTTAACTCTGTCTTCTATCCCAACTTAGTGTGTTTATGTTTGTGGTGCAGGTGATGGCAACAGTGTCTCTCCGGCCATGGCCAGCTTCTCGTTCAGCCTTCCGGAGAGCGGGTTCTCCCTCTCGGGCAGATTGCCAGACAATTCCCCTCAGTCTAAAGGTCAGTGTCATGACCCAGAGCTCAGTTACGAGATTATCTATCATCTTTATACGATGGTAAAAATTGAATTGTTTATAACTTGCACTTTTTATTTTGCACTGCATACTACTACCACTTTGAGTTACGCTTGTGTACTAATTACGCTACTGGGTCACAGATGAGTAGGTTGAACTTAGAGGAAGTGTACCCACATTTGTTTGGGAAGAGTGGGGGGAACCTAGTGATGGGCACAATCGAGTAAAAATAATCGAGTAACTCGATTGTGTTGTGTAATCGGGAGTACTCGATTCTTCCGGGATTACTCGAGTAACTTTACTCGGACCGTGTTATTCTTTTATTTTCTCTTTTCTTACCAGATAAATAAGAATCGACCTTATTGGCTAGACTGTTTACCACGCTATTTCCATTTAAAAGCTATATTCCCTTAGAGCTCATTTTTCATCAATAGTTTCCGCTGCCACGCAAAAATGACCCTTTATGGTTTAAACGTTGCACATGCATTCTCAATACAAATTACTCGCAGATGTAAAGTACACAATCGAAAAGCA
>CABFWB010001802.1:75210-102475 GCA_902151455.1 Timema bartmani
TAGTTTGGCTGGAGGTAAGGGTAAATGTTGACACTGGGTCGGACAGCAGTTGCACTAGTTTGGCTGGAGGTAAGGGTAAATGTTGACACTGGGTTGGACAGCAGTTTCACTAGTTTGGCTGGAGGTAAGGGTAAATGTTGACACTGGGTCGGACAGCAGTTGCACTAGTTTGGCCAGGGAATAGGGAATTTTTCTCTTTTGAAACAGTAAAAAGATATTGTGATTGTGTACAGATGAAGTGGAGGTGGTGGGGGAAGTGGTGGCCACGAAGGAAGAGCAAGCGGCAGCCGAGCTTCTCATGCTTCCTCCCAACTTCTACCTCTACAGACTCAAACCCCCCTGTCCAGGGTGCCCCGGTTGTGAACAGGTCAGTAACACTAGCTCCTCTTACTACCCAATTGGGCTATACATATATTTACTGATTACACTAATGCACTATGGATGAGGCAGGTTTAATTTATAGGAAGTGTACCTTAATTTGTATGGGAGGATAATGGAAAACCACATCTTACAGTACACTCGACCAGGATTCGATTCCTGATCTCTCAATTATTGGCAGTCCAGTCTATTGCGAGTGTGACGCCTGAGACTATCCAGCCACCAAAGCGGGTAATTCTTTATCTGCATTTACTTTTGGTGAAGTTGCCCCTTAAAAATAATACTAAGTTATGTCTTTCTATTTTATTATGGATTTTGGGAATAATACTGAATATTCTCCCACTTTTTTCAGGATAGTTCTGACTCTGATACAGAGAGTGCAAGCCGAGTAACGCACTCGGAGCAGAAACGTGGTGTGGAAAGCCTCACAGAAACCAGTGTTTGCTCACCTCTGGTCCCTCCACAAAAACCTGCAGCCTCAGCCACTAGTTTCAACTTGAACATTTCTACTGCCCCTGCAGCCAATGTGGCCAGCAACCTGGACACGTCTAATCTGGGCAGTGCTTCCAAACCATCCTCCAGCTACATCTTTGGTAACAACAACCAGTCCATGACAGATTCCATATTTGGAGGTCGATTACAAATGTCAAAGCCTCCCTTATGGAACACAACTAGGGCAGAACCAGAGTCGACCAACACACAGGTGGTAACAACAAACACTGCCCAAATAGGTTTTAAAACCTCTACTAGCGCAATTCTTGGTAGTGAAAACACAACTAGCCCTATTTTTGGTGGCAAAAAGACAACTGCCGGCTCTATTTTTGGTGGTGGAAGCCCGACAACTACCGGCACTGTTTTTGGCCGTGGAAGCACCACAACTGCAAGCTCTATTTTTGGCGGTGTAAGCACCACAACTGCAAGCTCTATTTTTGGCGGTGTAAGCACCACAACTGCAAGCTCTATTTTTGGCGGTGTAAGCACCACAACTACAAGCTCTATTTTTGGCGGTGGAAGCACTACAACTGCCGGCTCTGTTTTTGGCGGTGGAAGCACCCCAACTGCCGGCTCTATCTTTGGTGGCGGCAACACCCCAAATGTCGGTTCTATATTTGGTGGTGGAAACACCACAACCACCAGCTCTATTTTCACTGGCACAAACACAACCACTAGCTCTATTTTTGGTGGCACATTTCAAACTATGCCCACCACTAGCAGCTTCTCCTTCCAGCCCTCCGCTTCCAAAGGGAGCATATTCGACAAGGCCCTCGGCACCTCCTTTGGTGCGCCGGCTCTGTTTGGGGCCAAGGACTCTAAACCGGTTAGCATGTTTGGAGGCCAGACCACCTTGATAGCTGTGAAATCTCCACCAGATCAAGTCAAGGAGCAGAATTTGGCGCCCTTACTTCCTGTGGACAACAGTCTTACCTTTGCCAGACTTGCCACCCAGGAGCCGGCTGCTTTCTCTGAGGGTAAGTAACTTATCTTTGTAACTAGTCCACTTCTAATTAATCTCTCACTTTGCTTGTAACTTGACAGCAATGAAGTGACACTGTAACTAGTCGCATCTCTTCATCTTCTTCTCGGTACAGTGTTGTTTGTATAGGTCCGCGGTAGCCAGTGTATTTAGTAGAGCATCTCGGGGTTAATAAATTAATGGTGGGGGTAGAGAACTCAGCCGATCAAATAATTAGAAAGTTATGGAGTAGAAGTTGAAGTTTTATTTGAAATAAACATTTTAGACATTTTGCACCACGTGTTACTTAATGTAAAGAAAACAAAATACTGAGTACATAAATATGGATTAATAGTTAATGAAGTGGTAATTTATCCACATGGTATCCATCTCTATAAACACGCTTTGATCAACACGAAAAGAACTTCTGAATATATGTCTTACCTGTTCACGTGCTAACCGGCAAGTACCTTGCGTCTGACGCTTCCCTTCCACATAGGGTCAAACACAGACGCTTAATCGGATGTGCTGATAGGCTAGCTGTTTGCGTCAAACCTCCCCTTTCCACTGCGAGGCCACAGGTGCACCTCACAGCTTCCGGGTACAGATAAGACTAAATAGCACGACGCTATAAAGTGAAAAGCCAAAGTAATAAATTTAGATGAAGCTAAAATTCCACAAAGACTTTACGAAAATGAAAAATACTAGATTTAAAAGTTGAAGGCCTAAAAATGAAGTTAATGATTTGAAATTTAAAACATATATTGCTTACAACTTTGGTTAAGATTTAGACAACTTATAATTAATATTAAACTCTACACTTTCTTATAACTAAACTTTTGATCCTAGCATAGAGATTAAATTGGGCCTAGACGATTGGAAAACAATAATGTATTATAAATTTAGTTCTTTAGTATGATCATATTAACATGTAAACAATGGCAAACTAATTTAATTATGTAAAAGAAATGGTCTAGAGACAAAGGCCTAAAACCCCGAACACTTTACATCTTTCAGCTGACAACATTCTGATAGAAGTAGATCTAGTTTATTTGTTAAGGTGAGTATGTAGGGGACGCAAGAAAAGTTCTGTGCCTGCAGTTTCTATACATATATATATTTGTCAAAATAAATCAAAGATTGCTTCAGCAGAAACATATAATTTAATTTTCTTCACAACGTGACCTCAACAGTTGTTTAATATCTGTCAAACATGCGTCGATGTCTACATGACCCATGGCGTTACTCTCGCAATAGACAAGACTGCCGATCAAGTGTAGATTGAGGTTCGAATCTGTCAGATGTACAAAGGGTCATCATCATCATCATGTTTCCAACCTTTGGCCGGTTCACTTTAGTAAAATGCTTCCATCTTCCTCTATCCTTCCACCACTCTTCCTCCTTTAATTTCTTCCATACTTCTTCTCTCACTTGAACACTTTCTGTTTTCTGCTCCTCCCATCGCTTTCTTGAACTCTCCTGCGCTCTTTTTCCATCCTCATTACATGTCCATACCATCTCAGTCTTGCTTCCTCTACTATTTCATGTACCCCTACTCTTGACCGAATAACTTCATTCCTAATCTTGTTTCCCCTCATGCTCCTCACAAACTTCCAAGCTTCCAAGATATTTTTCTTTCTGTAATTTTCTCAACTCTACTCCATCCAAACGTGTAGCTTTATTAGGCCTTACCCTCTTCTTTGTCATTACCATCACTTCACAAAGGGTGATTTTTCCACTCTGCATATAACCCAATCAGGTAGCTCTTTTCTTCAAATCCAAGCAGCTTGGACATACGGAAATTATTCACAGAAAATGCAGGGAATTTGCTAATTAAAAAATAGTTGCAGCCCTAAGTGATATAGATATAAAAATTACAGCTAAATTTCAAATTCCTACATTTTAAAATATTTGCCCTTGAACTGACTAGTATGACCAAACTGTAACCAAACACTTATTCTACTCCTCCTATACCAATGGTCTATGGTGGACTGGAAACTTAAATTTGTGATAGGACTTAAGAAAATGATTTTAGGGAAGTTGGAACTATTTTTTCAGGCGATTTCAGACAAAGAACAATGTCTGTTACTAATTTAAAAATTCATATAGTTTGTTTATAGTTAATTTTGATTAGAATCAACTTAATTTACAATTATTCACAGGGTGTCTACCATCCGGGAAAACTGGAATAAGCCGTAAATTTGAAGTGGTAGGGGGAAAAACGGGAATAACTCTGGAATTTATATGGTTTTTCTCAAAATATGAAACATAATAATCATTAAATCAGTACATTAGAATGTGATTGAAACTGTCTCTTGTTTGTAGCTATGTACTTAATTTTATAATTCCTAGTTAATGTTAATACAAATTCAAGAAAACTGTTTATTTTAATTTTGAAAATTATTCATTATTCATTTTTAAAAAATGGGAGGAATAGAAGGGAATTTCAGGAAATGATTAGGGGAAAAGTCTGGAATTTCATTGGTCAAGTTGAGTAGAGTAGACACCATGATTAACATATAATATCCCAAGTACACACATTGGTATTATTTTTTATACATTCATGATATAATACATCCAAAAATATTACAATGAGCTTTTAAAATATTTTTATATTAATTTTATATGATATTTGGAAGAAGGTATAGGAAAGGTGAATAGAAACATATTAAAACGGAATGAACACAATACAATTACTTCATAAAAGTGAAAAGAGGTTTTCCTTATAGATATACAAGATATGTTAACTTTAAGTATTTATTGGAGGTATTTAACGTGCACCTTTTGAACCGAATGATTATATCAGCACACGAGGATTTCTATGAGCGAGAGCAAAAGAGCCCACCAATTTTTATCGAGCAAGGTATTTTCACATACCTTCCAGGATTCTTTGACATGCCATAATCGAAATGTTTGTTTGGATTTGAACCTACAAACATAAGGTCCTGACGCGATCACATTACCCCAAGACCACAGAGTTTGACACACATTAATTTTAACATTAAAGTGTGTAAAAGACCTCTGGGAAATTTTTTTTTGTGTGTGTCTATAGAACAAATAATTTCAAACTCTAGGGATTTAGTCCTTTGAAATGGGTTTGGTCCTGTGCTGTTTTGATTTAGAAGAGCTTTAATCTATATATTATTTATTTTTAAATCTTGACAAGAATTCTGGTTTATATATATATATAATCCCAATCAATAATGAAATTTCAACTAAAAATGTTTCTTTAAATGTATATTTTTGTAACTGATTGTGTTCACTTTGTGCTGTCAGGAGATAAGAACTTCCTCTGGCAAGGGGCGGGCACTAAAGTATTTGGCGGATCTGTCGCTGCCAACACTTCTCACTCCAGCGATGATGGTGATGCAGACTCTAGCGTTGTGAACCACGACCCCCACTTTGAGCCCATCATAGCGCTACCAGACGCTATCGAGGTCTGTACGGGCGAGGAGCAGGAAGAAAAGAGTGAGTGAACATTAACACTTAGGATTTCCTAGACTCAGGACCACCCTCGACTGGGATAAGAACTAAGGATGTCGTCAAATTTGATTCCTCAGTATTATCTTAATATGGTGTTTTTCAATACGTCAATTCTTGGCTTTCAAATTACCAATAAATGAAAGTTTTTCTATCTAAATTAGGGGTGTACCAATGCGGATACCAATTCATCGTTATCGTGCATTAATCTTTTATATATACACTTCATCTGGGTTGCAGGTTATGCAAAGATTACATGACCAGATAAAGAAATATTTCACACCGTTGATAAAACTAACAATTAGGGTTGTGCAAAACTTCGACTTGGCTTCAAAACATACATCAGCTTCAACTTCACTTCAAAACAAATTCTGGTTTCTAAGCTTCCCCATTAAAAATCTTGAGAAATAAATTACTTCATTTATGTTCAATTATAGCCATTCTGAGTGTTTTGTACAATACAAATTAATATTTATATGGAAAAGATCTAAAGAAATTTAATTTCATATTGTGATAATAACTTGTCAGAGTAACACGAAATATTACAAAAAGTGTGCAATAAAACATTTACCAAGTAATTTTAGTGCATAAATTGATATAAATAAACACTATATAATATTTTTTCAAGCATAAAATAACTCAAAAAAAAATATTTGAACTTCTATTCAGCTTTGAGAATATTTCATATATTAGATTCGAGTTTGCTTCGAATTAAAAAGTGGACTTTGCATTAACAATCTAGTTCCAACTTTGCCGGTTATGCATAGACATTATACATACAATCTTTTTGTATTAATTACATTAAATGTTATCATTATCTTAAGCATATTTCACATTAATTATTAATAAATGATCGATAATCGGGATTATCGGTACAAATAATCTTAACATGAAAGATTATTTCAAACAATCAGTTTTACTGAATCGGTACACCTATAATTTAAACCAAACTACAGTGTTTAGATTTTTACTATTTTTCATCGGGGCCTTTATTAGTTCCTTGTCTCTAGTGGGCGGAAGAGCGAAGGAACAAGGCTCTGTAATATTTGATTCAGATCATTCTTTACATCTTTGGGAGGTCTCGGGTAGCACGCTACATGATGGGGTGGGAGTGGTTAGTTAATTCCTTTTTGCAGGAATCTAAATAAAGGCCAAAACATCTGTGTATTTATTGTCTTGGACATAGGAACTCTTCACGCTTTTGCTGCTGTAGGCTAGGCCTTGCATTTAAAGGTATCTTTTTGTTATGGGCCACTCGAATCCACTGAATCCTGACAAGTATTTGAGATTAGAGGATTCTGTGTTTTACTGAATTTGATGGTTGATTCTTTCACTTCATAAACAAAGCATAATATTTTTAATTAAAAAAAATTACTTATTTAGGCCTACTTTAAAAGCACAACTTGATTCCGCAATCATTATTTTGTCGGACAAAAGAGATAAGCATGAATAATTATTTTTTTATGATAATTGCAAGGTGTAGAAAATTTTACGGGCCTAATACCCTACTACCCTCCCACCTCTATAGAAAACTTGGACTCGACCGTTACAGCGCATGCTCACTTCTGAAGCTTTCACCTCACGAACAATCTTATAAGTATTTTAATGAACACATTAAAACTCTTCAAAAACTGCAAATCAAGACTAGAATTACAAATAAACTCTTCATATGTCAATCTGTTCATGGGCAAACTGGGAAAAACATTTCTTGACCGCCAAACCATCAACTCACTTTGCTGGCTTTGCTTCATCGATGACATATTCATGGTGTGAACAGCTGGCCAAGACAATCTAACCCTATTTTTAAACAAACTAAACTCCTTTTCGGCTCTGAAGTTCACCTCAAATCAATCCCACGACCAGGTGACATTTCTTGATATGGACATTAGGCTGTCAGATGGCCACTTCACAACTTCGGTACATCTTAAACCCACTAATAGACAACAATATCTGCATTTTGATAGCTGCCACCCATTCAACACTAAAAGATGTATCCCATACGGGCTAACCGCATCTCCTCCGATCCAGAAAGTCTTCAAAACCACCTGAAAACCTTCAAGAAGCCTTTACAGAGAGGATACCCTAAACCTCTCATTAATAACCTACTTCGACTAGCTGAAACTCCAACAATCACCCAAACCTGAAAAACCAGATACTATAAAGTCTGTTCAGCGTAGGAATTGTTTTCTGAAAGGCCTTTTCCCCTACCAGAAATCTATTATATAGTAGGATATTGTTGAAAAAAAGACCTTTCAGAGAGTAATTCCTACCGTGAATGGAGTATACCTCTATTGACTAAGTACTACCCAGGCCTTCAAAAGATAAACAAAATATTAGTTCCGGATTTTCACATATTGGAGGTATCCAGCCGTACCAACAATATTCTCAAAAAAACCACCAGTCCTTGTGTATAAACAGCCTCCATCACTTAGAAATCTTCTGGTACACCCTAAACTGAAAATGACACAACCTTCATTCAACCACAACAACGCTCTCAACCTTGTAACAAAACCGCTTGCAAAACCTGCCAAATACATCATCCAGCAGACACTTTCTCCAACAACATCAACTCCATCTATACCATCAAAGGCAGTCATACATGCGAGTCCAGTAACCTAATTTAACAACTAGAATGCCAACAATGTAACAATGTACTGCACAATATGTTCGCCTCACCACTGAAACTCTCCGTAAACGAATGAATGGACACCGCCATGAAATCGATATATCGCAAGAATCTAATATATTTCTTGTTTTCTACGCAAAGATAGATAATAGATATAAAAGAAAATAATAATAAATACTTGGGCATTGTTGAGCTCACTATTTCCAATGTATGTTTAAATGTTAAGCATGTTGTTTTAGTCTCTTTTAGTTTTTTTAATTTTTTTGTATTTTTAATTTTTCTATCTTGTTAAAAATAAATTATAATCCTTTTAATTTGGCTTGATTTTAACCAGTATTTTGCGAAGGGTGGTTGGGGTTGATTCAAATTGAAAGGATTCGATATTCAGAAATAATATGTAAATTTGGATTCGAGAAATAGTGGATTCGACCCATCTCTAATATATATATTTATACACACACACACACACAGTCGAACTTGGATAATTCGAATTCATGTTGAATTCAAACTTTTCCCTTGGTCCCTTGAAACTTATATTAAAACAGTTCAAAAATCACATGTAATTTAAACTTATTTTGTTTAATTTGAAGTAAAATTGCCTAAAAGATGAATAAAAACAGCCTGAAATCTTGCGTATGAAACACATTTACTACTCGACAGTTGCTGCATGGATAATAGGCTCTGCGTGCAGGGACACTCAAGTTTTGCGTTTTGTGTTCCTTATGAAGATTTTGTGAATTCATACTAGTTAGCAGTTTGCGGTGAACTTAGAGATGCAGAATTTTTCACTGATGTTATGAACAATATAAAGGACAGTGAATCCTCAGGTGAAGAGGAGGAACATAGACAGAACTTCCAAAGAAGCCAATTCCAACATCTACTCATGCATTGCATGGTCAGCATGGATCACATCAAAAAATTTAGATGGTTTGTTGAGGGAAAACTTAATGTAAGCCCTTCTATTTTCCAGGCGCTCAATAAACTAGGTGTTTACTCCAACTCACAGTATTAACGCCAAAAAACTAAGATTTCTAGCTTTTTTGGAAAGTTTTAAATACAGTATTCTGTACTGTACATATTGTTATGGGAAAACTAAGAATAAAATTATATGTATATGATATATTCATAATGGTATTTTACTTCACTGAATTGATGTTTGAAGTTATTTTTCTATCCCAAATAAAAACTTTCCTAGTTTAAATTTTTGATAGTTCGATTTTTTTTATTTATTTTTTTGTGGTCCCTTCATCTTTGAATTAACCAGGTTCGGCTGTATTGGCTGTTTAATAAATAAATTGTTTATGAATTACATAAATTCATGTCACGCTCCATTAACATTATGTATAATGATGCACAAATGCTAACTATTTTTAAAAAATCTTTACTAATTGTACACGCACATCATTTGCTGCCATGCCACACCTTATCCTGCTTCTAGTGGTCGTCGAGATTTTGAGAGAGAAAGAAAGAAAAATAGTGTTACTAGATCACATGTGTTTAGACCCAGGACTCTTGAAGTTTATCCCAATTACTTTGTCATTAGGAACTTAAAAGTCCATTGCCACATGTACTAAAGGGCAGCACCTATCCTTGTCTTGGACTAGATCCATCCAGTCCACCTCATTACACCATAACCCTATCTTTAGCTAGTTCTATCCAGTCTAACTAATTACACCCTATCTCTATCTTGAGCTAGTTCTATCCATTCAAACTAATTACACCCTATCTCTATCTTGAGCTAGTATCTATCCAGTCCACCTCATAACACTATATCCCTATCTTGAACTAGATCTATCCAATCCACCTCATTACACCATGACCCTATCTTGAGCTAGTTCTATCCAGTCTAACTAATTACACCCTATCACTATCTTTAGCTAGTTCTATCCAGTCTAACTAATTACACCCTATCTCTATCTTTAGCTAGTTCTATCCAGTCACGCCTCATAACACTATATCCCTATCTTGAACTAGATCTATCCAGTCCACCTTATTAAACCCTATTTCTTTCAGGTTCATTCTAATCTTATACTAACATCTAAAACCTTGTTTTCGAACTTCCTGAATTCCATGTAAAATAAGAAACCAAGTTTCCCACCCACAGAGAACAACCGGTAAAATTATTGTTAATATATTCTGAGTTTTACATTCCTGAACAGCAGGCGATGTCAACAACTTACTGACCAAGTAATAGCAAGCATTTCCCGACTTATTTTCCTAATTTCCAAGCTAATATTGTTATTGCTAGTTAATGAAACTAAGTTTATAAATTTTAAATGTTATGTACCCCCTAAAAAGTATTAGTGTAAATCAAAATCAAGAATCAGTACATTTCTAAAAAGGGCACAAAATGTCACAACATGACATTGTTTTGTGTGTGTGTAGTGTTTTGCCAGCGTGCCAAGCTGTACCGCTACGATGCCAGCACCAAGGAGTGGAAGGAGCGAGGGGTGGGAGAGATGAAGATCCTGCACCATCCCACCAACCACACGTTCCGACTGTTGCTGCGTAGGGAGCAGGTATCACTTGAACTATCCCCCCCTCCTCGGAACGAGTGGTTGTTTGAGGTTAGGCTAAATGACTTCCACTCGGGTTGTTTATTTCTTTAAGGGAACCCTCTGCCTGCTTTTCGAGGTACATTGTGTTGTATTTGGAAGGAGGTGGATAGAAACAGGTAAAAGGAACAAACACAATATGGCTTTTACAGCAAAAAGAACAACATACTTCACACTTTACAATGCTCCCATTGGATAAAGGGTAATGGCTGCCTTTTGAAGAAAATTAATCGTTACCGCCCAATTCCTTGATCTAATTTACCCTGCATTTGTCCTTTGTTATGTGTTTCTTTTTCTTCTTTTTTGTGTTTTTCGATTTCATCTTTTAGGTAGTTGCGTTGCCCGTTTCACACTCCCTCGAGTTCTGTTAAAATGAAACCTTGGTCGGAGGATTGGGTGGTAACGATCGATTTCCTTGGAGGCAGCCATTACTTGTCCAGTGGCGGCAGTGTAAAGTTTTAACTGTGTTCTTTTTATTGTGATTGTTATGTTTTTCTATCCACCTTTCCTGTACCTTCTTGGACAGTTAGAACTCCCGGATAGATTGACACCGTCATAGCAGATTTCGCTCTTGCCGGGATACGATCCAATCCTAGTGGAGGTGAACATTTAGTCTGTAAGCCTTGTCTACATACTCTGTAACCTCACATTTCTACCTGTGATGTAGTAGCAATTGAAGATAGGATTTCACATGTTGTGTTGAACTTTAAAATTCGCCGCCGAATAAAAGATATAACCTTGAAACAATAAAAAAACATTCTTAAATGTTTTTTTAAACTTAACTAAACTATTTTTAGGGCCTTGTAAGTAGGTTTTTTTTAAATACTCTTTTAAAAGAAGTACTACCAATTTCCACATATTGGATGTGGCTATTGCTTTTATAATTTATTTTTTTACCATATTCAGCACAGCATGAAATGTATGTCCTTCCTTACTAATAACTATCACATCACTGACAAAGCAATGTCATGAGTGTCTCTTACTCTCTCTCTTTCTTGCTTTCTCTTTCTTACTCTTTTTCTCTTTCTTACTTTCTCTTTCTTGCTTTCTCTTTCTTACTCTTTTTCTCTTTCTTGCTTTTCTCTTTCTTACTTTTCTCTTTCTTACTCTTTTGCACTCTTCCCTTTTTTTCTTTCTTACTCTTTTGCACTCTTCCTTTTTTCTCTTTCTCTCTTTGTTGCTTTTCTCTTTCTTTCTTTCGCACTCTTCTCTTATTATTTCTTTCACTCTCTTTCTCTCTCTATTTCTGTAGCATGTACAATGCCTTGTGTTCCACCCATCCACCAGTAAAATAACGGGAGTGCGGGAAGCTGACACGGCAGGTGTTCACCACAAACATGAGTCACCAATTGTGAAAATGAAATAACTATCAACAAATTGAAAACTGTAAGATTTCTGGGCTGACTTTACAAGATGATTTAGGAAGTGGATAAAGCTATATCATTTCAGTATAAAGTTATTTAATAATCATAATATAATAGTTTTTCATACAAAAGCAATTTTTACTAAATAATTATTTGATTCGGCTTTGACAACATTTCATGTGTTCAATTTGAGATCACTGTGAATAAAAAAATATTCACTTTGCATACCCATTATTATTATTATTATTATTATTATTATTATTATTATTATTATTACTTTTATTACATAAAAAATTATTCTAGAGTATTTTGCCATTTTTTTGGTAGTCAAGGCAATGGCTTATTTTTGTGATTCTAAAGGTTATTTGTCACGGACAAGTTTGTAAAGTGTGTGTAGGTCAAAGTACGCTATGGATAGTTTAATTTTAGTAGAGTGGACGTCACACGCTTTAAAGTAGTCTTTTAGCGAGAAACCGTGCAAGTTAAAACAATATTGCCAAAACAAAAATAATGCACTTTTTGTCCAACCCTCCACTCTGCTTCCCCCAAAAGAGGCCATTCTACACTTGGTACTAAATCCACTAGCTTTGTTAACGTCATGCCCATCGTTTGACGACTGAAACAAACGAAAACAAGCCCCAGACAAATCGTTAACTAAATTGACACCTTAGCTCAGCTGGTAGTGTGTGTCTCTCTACTGGGTTAAAGAGTCCCGGGTTCGATTCATGGCATGGCCAAAAAATTTATCATTGGTGATATATGGATTTCCCTTTTTACAGAGATGAATTAAGAGACACAGTACTGGGCGTTGTCTGTTAAAGGTATTTTAGTTTGTAAGCCTTGTGCTAATATAGTCCTTCGGTTCAAAAAGTATATGTTAAATACCTCAAATAAATACAGTGTAGCAAACTGGCATCATAATTATATTTTTTATATCACCTTTCAAAATAATTACTTTGATAATATCAAAATGGTGAGAATAAATTCCTTATGGTATGCATGATTATTATGGCTCAGATAATCTTTCACAAATTGCCGAGATTAATATCAAGTCTGTGGATTCAGTACGCCAAGCCTCACACTCCTCTTTTTCTACTCTCCGACTCAAGACTCCTTCAGAAATTATTAAAGTGTATTAATTACTAATAATAAATTTACTGCAGTAAAATGCTCCATTACAGATGACTTAGTGAGAAGATTCTCTAGCATTGTGAATTTATATTTAAATCATCATCCATTGTTTCCAATGTGTGGCCGGATTAGTCAAGTTAAATGCCTCCATTTTTTCTATCCATCTAACATTTTCCCTCCTCTAATAGATTCCATTATTCGCCTCTCATTTGCACATTTTCTGTAATCTACTCCTCCTCCTCCTCCCATTTCTTTCTTGGCCTCCCTTGCAGTCTTTTTCTATCCTCCTTTCTCTTCGTGACGGCTAACATGCGCCTCACAAACTTGTATATTTCAATAAATTTGTCAATCCAAATTACAAATATTGGTCCTAAAGAATAAAATTTTAAATGATATAATTTTACAACAAAAAATATTTTATAGTAAATACAAGTTTTTATTTTGAAGCCAGAGTCTGTACATTTTTACCCACTTTGCCCAAAATGTCTTCCGACTCAAACTCCACAGCCCTGACTTGAATTAATTATTCAATCTCAACAAGAGCGGTGTTCTGATATGTAGTCTCATTGCGTGAGTTGTCGGATGCAGCAGTGACTGATTGCAGGGGGTGTTGTGTTGTGACCCAGGTACACAAAGTGGTGTGTAACCACCTGATCACCGCAGATCTGGATCTGAAGCCATTGGCCACCTCTGACAAGGCTTGGTGCTGGGGAGCCCTCAACTACACGGAGGAAGGAGAGGGACGCCTGGAAGAACTGGCCGTTCGCTTCAAGCTGTCAGACACTGCCCAGGACTTCAAGGAACGTATCGAGGATATCCGCACGATCCTTCTAGTTCAGCGTGAGTTTATTCACTTCCTGTCGGCACTAGTAGCACACTTTAGTGATGCTGGAGTAGAAATTAATTTGTTTTTGGCATTGCTTCTTATCACCCGTTCTTGTTATACGCTCGCGTACTAATTACACCAATGGTTTTAAGGATGATGAAGGTTATACTTATAGAAAAGGTACCCTCAATACACTCGACCGAGATTCGAACCTCGATCTCCCCATCATTGGCAGTCTGGTCCATTACAAGAGTAGTGCGTGGCCACCAAAGCAGGTAAACTGTTGAGTTAAAACTAGGGCTAAGCTGATTCGATCATGGCACTTATTGATAGTTTATGCTTGTAGCCAAACTTTTTGGATTTATATTTAAAGGTTTAAAACACTTAATCTACCTTGTACTTCTGCCTCCCCCTTTTTCAAATATTGGCCAGAGCATATTTTTTGTTTTTTACCATAAATATTTCTATATGTTGATCAATAATTTTATTATGAATTTAATGAACAAAAAATGTTCTTGTTTTAAAAAAAATTGTGTTTGGCATATCACCTTTGTTAAATTTTAGATCAAAACCAAATTATCGGCCCAGCCCTAAATCAACCTTAAAATACAAACATAATTTTAAAGGAGCTTCACCTGCTTCGATGGCCGTATTCTCTAAGTTGTCTTTCGACTATACTGTTTACAATAGGAAGAGCAGGGTTCGAATTCCAGTCTGATTTACTGAGTGGTTTTCAAAATGTTTTTCTACTCTGCACTCAAATGCGGGTACAATTCTAATCCCAAACCTATTAGCATATTCAGTACATATGTGTATAACCTGAACAGATAGTAAGACGTGGCATAAAAATAAAAAACTTGCTTTACTGCCGCAGTCAGTTTGTTGAGGTCCAGAGATCTGTTGTTCTTTGACTGTCGACAGCTAATTGTATCCTCTCATCATGTTTGCTCAAGTCATCAGGTAAGTGTGCTGGCCCTGTCCTAACTCGGATGTGCTGGTGTTGTGTGTTACAGAGACGGAGACTTTGGAAGTGACAGAGGTAACTGAAGATAATGAAAGTGAGGAGGTGTCGTACAGTCGCAGATCCACATACACTGTGGAGGAAGTGGAGGGGGAGCCCCTAGTGTGGAACCCCTCCAATGAGGAGGTAATCCACCATGTTGCATAATGAGCATAGAGCTCAAACTAACGTAAAAGGCTATTTTGTCTATTTTGTCACATTTAGTGGTAAATTATTGTTCTGGAGCCTGTTAGCTTAGTCCTACAAGACTGGCCCCAATACTAGGCCGTCAAACTCGAAGTAGACTGGATTGCTAATGACGAGATCAGGGTTTGAGTCCCAGTTGGCTGTACTATCGGTGGTTTTCCCTGAGTGATTTTTCCAATCTTCCTCCATTCAAATGTATCAACACTTTCGTTAGCTTCATTGTTTCCTTATCCCTATCAAATTTTGTAATTACTACATATGCATATAACACGGACATGTAGTAAGACGCCGTATTAAAAAACAAATTGCTTTACAAAAAAAAATTGAAACCTCTAAAATCCTTAAAATCTTCCTTTCACTGAACTGTTCCTCGCCAGGAGGACCTGGAGTATGAGGAAGACGCGGAGAAGACGCTGATGTTTGAAAAGAGGGCAACGCTCCTGGTGAGAGATCCTTCCACCCAGCAGTGGGACACCCAGGGACCTGGTGACCTCCAAGTAATCTATGATCCTGATATTTTTGCAGCACGGATATACTTTGAGTGTGACAGGTCTGGAGAGCAGCGTTGCAACACAGTCATTGCCACCAACACTAGTCTAGAGGTGGGTAGTGTCGACAGTTCTCACTGTAGAGATATTTGATAACTCGATTCTTAGTTCTTAAATCCCAGTTAAATTAAATAACAAAATTGGAAATTGGACAATTTCTCATAGTGACTAATAGATGTTATTCTGCCATATAGCTTTTAAGCACTAGAAAATTGTAAATACACCCGACATGATATTTGTATTATAGCAATCTTGCACATATCAAACATGGCAATTTTTTTAAGTAATTATTTTTTTCTCTACATACTTTATAGTTGTTTGCAACCAAATAACTCTTTTATATAAATACATTTTTACTACTGAATTGTATAATAAGACATTATTATAGAAACACTGTACAGTAATGTAAAGTAAGTGATAGTGGACACATAAGAAGAAATTAAGAGAAAAGTGTTTGTTTCAAATGTAGGCCTAACCTAGGTATCCTTTTAGGTTGGCTTCCATCACTATCACTTTATATTATTGTACAGTGTTTCTACAATTTATTAAACATTTCCAAGCCATTCGGCATCAATTCATTTTATTATTAAAGTCGTAACTTCCTTATTATTACAGTGCTCTTGACTTCTATCTAACTTTCTGCTGATAAAACTTTATATTTAGATTGTGCGCATGATTTGTGTTTGTGCTCAGGTGGACAAGAAAGACTGCACGTGGTGTTCAGTGGACAACAGCCAAGACACACCTGCGCAGAAGACCTTTATGGCCCGGTTCAGCTCCGTTGAAGCTGCGCAGGAGTTTGAGTCTGTGTTCCACGAGGTGAGTTTGTAACTCTGTGCACAGGAACTGGATAGCATCAAATTTCTCATAATTTTAATTACTGGAAATAGTTTTATCATAATAAAATATATATTTGTATGTATGTATGTTGTTTCAGGGACTGTCCATGGCAGAGCAGTCGGAGATAATGGAGCACTGCATTCCATACAGTAGCGCCAACGATGATGATGATGATGATGATGATGATGTCGATGACGACCGAGAACAATAATTAGTGTTGTGTGTTAATTTATTTCATTCCAAATTTGAATACTTTTGTGTTTTTATTTGCTTAAAGGATCATCTGTGTGTAGTAAATAAAATAAAGGCCTGTGCAAGAATCACTCTGGTAGTTTGAGATGATGTTTGGATGAAAAGAAATTTTTTTTTTTTTCTATAGCAAATATAAATTCTAGACTATTTTTGGTGTTTGATTTAATTTTGGTAAACATTTCCTATGAAGAATTAGTTATTTTCCTGGACATATAGTTCAGGTGTAAACTAAAATAAATAGTGATTTTGGTTAAGATTAATTTATTTATTTTAAAATTATGTCAAAGCATTTAACCACAATATTCTATTGTGGTCTGTCATGAATTTTTTTAGTTGGGGCAAAAATTATAAATCGGTCGATCTTATCTTTGGTTGGTCCTTGCTACTGAGATCCCTGATGGTTGTATCACAATTGGTATCATGTTCCAAATAAGCTACAGTCTAATGTTTAGTGAGGTGGCAATATCTATATTTTTGAGTCTTGCACATCCCTAAAAAAACAATTATTACCATTATATGTTTTCATGTGAAAGCTCCTTGTTAAGTTTATGACTCAATGTCTTCATGTTAATTGAATAAGTATCTTTGTTTTAACTTGATCTTAGTGTAAACTAGAAAATATTTAAGATGTTGGTTTTTTTATGAAAAATTTGCCGTTAAGATGAGTGCAACAAAGATTTGTTGTTCAGGTCGTTTGCGGCCTGACTCTTCTAAATTCTATCACAATCTAAGTGAAACATGTATGACCAGGGTCGCCACTATTTTCTTGCAATGCAATTTCCCATGTTTTCCAGTTTTAATCAAATTGATTTGTTTAAAAACACAGCCAGTTTCTGACACAGTATTTCAGGAAGGGGAAGAGGGAAGAAGACAAATATTTAAATCGGCACGCTTGTTCTTCAGTTCAACTTCCCTTCTTTGCAAAGGACTAGTATTCACATTTTGCTAAAAACTGCCCTAGATTAATCAAAATCCTATTATATTTATTAATTTGTTTATAATGAAAAGATAAACATACTTTAAACCGCTGCCACTGGACAAAGAGTTAATGGCTACTTCCTGAAGAAAATTGAGCATTACCGCCAAATTCCCCAACCTTTGTTTTGATTCTATCGAAACTCCGCAGGAGGTCATTTATCATTCCTTTAACATTTTCCTATCAATTTTTACCAATTTCCCTTATTCTCCATTTTGTTAAATGATTTCTTCGTTTAGTGATTTGTTTGTTCTTTTTCACACACAGTTGAGATAGAATGAAACCTAGAGGGATTGGGCAGTGTGGACTTTATTTCTCCTTATTTGTAAACACTGTATTTTGTTTGATTTCTTGTATGTATATTTCTATCCCTCTTTTCTGAACCTTCTTCCATTATTCAATTCAAAACCAAATGTATCTCAAAAAAAATTTAAATTAGGAAAGTATCTGTATACATGATTGTGCTGAATTAGGAAAATCTTTGAACTTCAGTAATTTTTTGCTTAATTGTCACCTATTTCTAAGATTATAAACGTTTTCTTAAGCCTAAACTATGTAACTATTGAAAATATATCTATAAAAATAACTGAAAAAATTAATAAATAACACCTAAACTACTAATTTTAACAAAAACAATACAAAGAAAACACGACCGAAAAGGCATTAAATAGTAAACAGATGCGGGATCGGCGTTGAATATTGATCCATCAGCTCGATGAGAAATGTATATAAGAACACAATACTGACTTTTTAATAGTTCTGAAGGAAGGCCAATAGATGGTGTTAGCAGTATAGAAAGTTAGAGAGCTGTACGTGTATACATGTATTTAGCACTAGTACCTAAATGAAATTCGAAAACGTTTATAAATATAATAGGGCAATGCAAAATACTGTGAACGTTTATAAATGGCTATAGCAGTGAAAGTGCTAAGAGATATTTATTTCAAAATTCCATTTTTCCAGTTGTGGCAACCCAGATAGATAAACGAACATATCCAGTATCTTATTGGTGATGCCATCTCTACACAAAATGTTCATTAGAGGTGTGTTTTTAGTGGTGGACTTTGCGCCTAGCTTAGCCAAAAGTAAGTCTGCATTCTAATCATTTCCTTTTCAGTTTTAATTACAGGCGCAAAGAAATTGGCAAACTAGCTAGGTGTAGTTTGTCGAGATCACACGTGTACTGATATAGTTTATAACTGTATTGTAGTTTTATAATATTCACCGCATGTAAGTGGGTGAATTGCTGCGGAAGCTATTTTAAATTAAAAAATTCTTTTCATACCCTAGTTTGAGAATTAATTGGTAGTTTTGAATACTTGATATAAAAAAATGTTATGCTATTTAAACATTAAGTGTGTTATTTCACTGAAAAATGTGTTAGGCCAAATTAAAATAATCTTTGGTTCTCAATATTTACGGTGTAATTCAATAAAACATATATAAATAAAAATGTGGACTATTTTATTAGATATTTTCATATCACCTGAATATTTATCCCACTTGCGTGTTTTCAAATATGTCTTTAGCAGTGTGCAAAGTTTCAAGAAGGAAAAAAACAGGTTCGACTCTACCTCGACAAAATGAGGCTTCGCCATTCTGAGCTTATATATACATTAAAAACTAATATTCGGATGGAAATTATCGGAAGTAATTAAATTGCATGTTATAAAATAACTTTATCTGATTAGTGTGTAATAAAACATTTTCTAAAATGAGTTCAATGTACCGTACTTTTTCAAGTTAACAAAAAAATTTTACTTAAATTCGGCTTTGAGAATATTTCGAATATATGGTTTGAGTTGATTGGAATTCAAAAAGTAGACTTCTCAGCCCCCTAATATTTATAATTTAAAAATAATTAGCAACAGGCTAAAGATGTTAATTTTTCGGAGTGTTTTTGAGGCAGTTTTCAGTTGGAATCTGTAGGATAAATAGTAAGACTTGAAATGTTGTCTGTCATAAATCTACCCCTGCAGCGATTGTATAAACTAGTATTTGAGTGCTTAACATCAGTGCATTGTATTGTTCACTGATTGCTATTTGAAATAAAATATTATGTATGAAAAAAGTGCATTGAGCAAAAACATTTAGTGAAAAATAAAATGATAGAATATTAGGAAAATGGTAGAGCACAAATAAAAGTAATGTAGCATCGGATGGTTCACTAAACACATAACACCAATGTCAAAGGATTTATCTTACCCCATTCTTCTGTGATCGAAGGCAGCGTGGAAGAACGACGTAAGTTCAGCTAGACACACCTTCTCTGACCCGAGAGAAAAAGACACTAACCTGGTGGGCTGAACGACTGTGTAGCGAGAGCCACGTGTGGACTGGACTTGCGCAGTGAAGATATTCTCCTTTAGAAGATTCCCGATAAGCAACGAACCTTCCCGAGGCTTGTAGAAATGCGCAAACCATTGTTCTTTCGGTATTCCAGAAGGTTTCCCCCCTTGATTACCCGTCATTCCTCTCCCCTGTGTTTTAGCTGTATATATATTTGTGTCTGACCCAATGAACCTCACAATTGGGACAGAGCTGGAACAGGGCTAGGATAAGCTTCGGCTTCCTACGACTAAAATGTAAGAACTAAAATTCTGTCTCGGCAAATTTAACCTTTTTTTTATATTTATTTATATATTTCAAAATTCCATTTCGGCTTCTTAAAATTTTGGTTAAAACTAAAACTTAAAATTTAAATATGAGTCTGGCTGTTTACCTTAGTAATGGCGTCTAGTCGCCGATTGAAATATATTAATTTGATTGTATTGATAACGGTAGAACTCTAAATTTATTAATGGTTCGCATAGAGGAATATTGTATTATTGGACTTAGAGTCTATGTTGTCATTTTACAACACGCCAGTGCTGATTGAGCGAAGTCATGATTTATGAATTGTACAAATTGTTATGTTAGTGGGACAGTTAACCTTAACTGTTATGTTGATATTAGATGATCTTATCGGTATGCAGTTTAGTATCTTTACTTAGATTTCTTGGGGCTAATTTGCGACCTGTTAATTTTACTTGGGTATCTTGTGAAATATTTACTTATTGGACTTAGAGTCTATGTTGTTATTTTGCAACTCGCCAGTGCCAGTGAGCAAAATCATTATTGGCAGGTTTAATAAATATTAGATTGATGGTATTGTTCATATTTACTGTTATTCAGGTTTTTATAAAAGAGGACCTTCGAATTAACCTTTTGTATCCTTGCTTAGATTTCCTTGCGACTTGATCGCTACATAATTGTTATGAGCAAAGTTTAGAAATAGAAAATGGTATTTCTATTTGAAATTAATTATATGCTATATGACCTTTGAAATAATTACGGCTTTAAAAGTTCTTTATATTTTTCGACGCCATCTTGTCTATTTTTTTTATAATAGTCAATTGCTTTCATATTTAATGATACTACTCTTATGTTAGCTTTTAATTAGGCAGAATATCATTCCTGCCCGGACCCATTCTTGTGGGCTAATATTCTTGTAATGTTCCAAAGCACTTCTACATTATTTATTTATATTGTCATAACAACAATGTTGGTACTTTAATAGAGCTGTTAAATATTGGATTGTGCTGTCCATAATAAATATTGACTCAACACGACTTATCCTTATTTTTTTAATAATACTATATCACCTCAAGTCCTAGGTTTTAGTTCTAATTTCTTTTATTTTGTAATTAGCAAGTATTAGGCAGGTTGAAGCATTTTAGGGCTCTCTTGAGATAGACGGCCCCCTTATTGTTGATCCCCTCAGTAACAGGTGGGAGTGGCGAGATTCGATGTGTAATGTTTCTCAAAATAGAACATTTCATATCATAAACTCATGAGCACTCACTCTTGTTGTTTCCCTTGTTTTGGTATTTTCCTTGTATTATTTGTGGCCTCCTCATCTGAGGATGCTACAGTAACACTGACACATATTTACACACACTTAAATATCTCGATGCTGGCCAGTCTAATTACTACTACTTCCTGAGGAAGATGCTACAATAGCATCGAAATATTGAAGTGTCTGTTGTTACTTTTATTTGTGCTCTACCATTTTCCTAATATTCTATCATTTTATTTATCACTAAATATTTGAAATAAAAGTTACCTCATTAAGCGGATTTGCGCTTTTGCTTTATTTCTTAGCTGTATTCCGAGAACAAGGGCCGCCCTTAGGGGTGTTAAACGCTGTGGCCTCATAGGCTCGACGATTTAGGTAACCCTGCGCTTGCTTAGGTTCGAGAGGGTGAAAAAAAAACAACTAAGGTTCCATGCGTGCTTTTATAGTAGGTTCCGTGTAGGCTTAACCTAAAATGATAATTGTTCTGGTCCCACGTTTGTCTGTTGTAATTTAATGATACTAGACTTTAACATGTGTTTGTGTTAGTGCTAAAAGTGACAAACATGAAGGATCTATTGGGCTGCACTCAACATTTTACTTGCCATGTGGTGGAATGTAATTTAGACATTTGTAGCAATGTCTAAACTAGAGAGGATCTAATGAGAGGACAGCAGGGATAGTTGTTCTTTAGGTGGGTAAGAGACCTGCTATGGAGGAGAGAAGTGTCCTTGAAGTGTAAGGAAGTAGTGTTACTCATGCAGCAGAAACATGGACATTACTGGAATATAATGGAGTTTTGAATCGGATACCGGAAAAATATTCAGCCTTTTTACATTGAGTGAAATGTTGAATTAAGCATTTTGAGACCCCTGATATTATTTGGACTACTGATAATTCTATTTTGACCCCCCCCTGGTCTATCTTGTTTGACACACAATTAGTTGACCTTGCAATGGGGATGTTTGCCTCACTTGCTGACCTTTCTATTCTCAGTCTCTACACTAGCAGCCAACTTCTCCTTTAAACCCCAAACTTTTTTCCAGCAGTAACCATTATGAGTGATGACTGATGAATTACTAGTAACTGCTCAAGTTCAAACTATTGGTGTACCTGCCTGACCTTGACATTCAATAGCACATTACAGTATTTACAGTATTTGTTGTGTTCTTCACTTGATCCCCCCCTCCCCCCCTCTATATGGCCAAAAGAAAAACTACTGTTCCTAAGCTTGGCCTGGTGCGAGTATTCTGCAGATCCCACTTGTTTATCTTGCGACCTTTATGTTTAAGAATAAATGAGTAAACTCGGGTGAAAAACCTCTTTTAAAGATGATTGGTTGGACAGTAAAGTGTTTAAAGATTGGCTGTGGTTACAAAAAGTGGATTGTGATAAAAGTAAAGTAACATGGGAATATCTTCAATCCGATCTCATGCCAAGAGAAAGACGGAGTGGGAGCAAAAAAAAATAGTGAACTTGGTCCCTACGGCCAAAAATGCACTGTCATCTGTAGGTCTACATGAAGATGTACATTTTAGTGCTAGTGACCATGAAGTAGTTTGGAAACCTGAAACTAGATCTAGTTGTTCTATTCAGAGCTTCCTTGTTGTGCTGAAATATTGTGGGCTATTAATCAAGTAATTACACATTCTTCTGCTTGTAGTGATCTTTTTAAAGTAATGTTTTTTGATAGTGATATTGCCCAGAAATTTCAAATACATAAAGATAAACTTGGATATGTCATCGTGTATGGATTAGGTACTTTTTTCAAAAGCGAGCTTGCGAATATGGTTAAGCAATGTTCATTTTATTGTATTTCATTTGATTAGAGCATAAATACTGTGGCTCAGAAGACCCAAATGGATGTTATTCGCTTAAATTAAGACTAAGAAAGCCATAACATCCAGTTCCTGGCTGTTAATTCAGCACTGTGCAAGGGTAAGTCCACATTTCATAAATGATAAATTTTTTGGCCATGCCAGAAATCAAACTCTGGAACATTAGCTAAGTAGACAGACAAGCTACTGACCGAGTTAAGGTGTCGGAAAGTCTTATGTTTCTGTTGGGTTAATTATTTTATTTATTTTGAAGACTAACAAATTTTTTTCTAAAAAAAACTCAAAAATACTGCCCTTACCCGTTGTTCTCCCCACTCCAACCTTTAGGTTAGCGTCCTTCCATGTCACATATTATACATTACTTGTATATTATTAGTATTTATATATTTCTAAATAGCCAGACAATTATTTGTGTTTATAGGAAATGAATGGCACAACATCGCAAACAAATAACGTTTAGTATTCATAACCAAAAGAACAGGAAAAAACATCGGTTTTACAATCAAAAGAACTTGGTTCACACTTAACACTGCTGCCACTGGACAAAGAGGTGATGGGCCCCCTTTTGCTCATCAGGAGGGAGTGTCAACATGCAACACATGAGGTGACACAACACGTCTTTCTTTACCAATTATTACTTTTGTTTTTGTTCTCCCTCGCTTTATTTTATATTTAGTTATTATAAACTTTATCAATGAGATTGTATTAATTATTTTTAATAATCTGTTGAAATTTTTGTAAAATATGTGTTTTTTTAAGTTTTCCTAAAAATAAGTATATTTACAAATAAAATGTATTATTTTAATAACAATTCAAATACAATTAAGAAAACCACCTTTAGTGTGAAGATGGTCAGTGTCATAGAGTGTGGTACACAGGGCGCACAATATTTAATCCTGTGACAACTAAACACAAAATGTTTATTATGGTCATTTCAAACTGTTTGTATGAAATTCTTCTGTTTTCCTGTGAATTTGGTTGCTCACTACCCCCTACACAAATCAAAGGTGTTGGCCCACTTCATATGCTGCCCGCTTAAACTTATAAACAGTTACTTAATCTTGAACTTTTACTCATGCTCTTTGTGTATTTTAGTTAGAAAAAATATATTTTTTTTTTGCAATTTTTCTACGATATCTTGGCTTGAAAATATTCTATACCGGTAACCAATAGTCTATCAATACCATGGTAGGTATGCTGGTTTTAGTTGTGAGCCGTGTTCTAACACAATTCCAAATGTGTACTTGCATTGGTTTCAGGGGGAGGGGGGCTATTTGTACAACTGGGATGGTTGGAGTGGGGTGGAGGGAACTTTTTCTTGGAACCCCACCTCCACCCTCAATATGAAATCATGGCTACATAACTGCTGTTGGGAATTTAATGCGCAAGTTGTGTTGTCTGTAGCGCGCATGCACCATCCTCAGCCGTAAGTTTCTCTTTTCATAATCATAAATAAATACTTTAGTCAAATAATCTTAGTGGCCACGTGCGACTGCAAATGTTTTTTCAAACTTCCGTTGCGTGTAAACTTTGCCTTGCAAACGGGGCACTCGAACAGTTTATGTCCCGTGTGAGTTGTCATGTGTCTTTTGAGTTGCGAGCCTTGTTGAAACTTGGCTTCACATTGCGGACACTGGTATTTCTTCAGTCCCGTGTGAATCAACAAGTGCCTGCCGAGACCGTTCTTGTCTTTGAACTTAGCGTCACAGAACGAGCAAGACCAAGGCTTCTCATTGGTGTGCGACAAGAGATGTTTCTTGAGGCTCTGCATGCGTGTGAATGCTGATGGACACGCATTGCACTTGTAGGGTTTGTCCCCACTGTGCGTCACGAGATGTCGATTGAGGCTTGCCCGGTAACGGAACCGCAGACCGCACTGTGAACACTGGAAGGGCTTGTCACCCGTGTGGCTGTGTGCGTGCACCTTGAGGTTCTCTCGCCGGCTGAACTTAGACCCGCACTCCACGCACGTGAACGGTTTCTCTCCTGTGTGTATAAACATATGTCCTTTCAGGTGCTCTTTGCGTCGGAACTTAGAATCGCAGTACGAGCAGGCAAACGGTTTATCGTTCTTATGTGATATCATGTGTGATTTGAGATACGCGAACAGTGTAAACTTGGCTCCGCACACGTAACAAAAGTACAGTTTTTCAGGCAAGTGTGTTTGTTTATGACCTTTTAACTGGTTTTTAAATTTGAATTTTGAGTCGCAAAGTTCACACTCAAACGGTCTCTCTTCCGAATGGCTTAACATGTGTCTCGCCAACCCTCGCTCGCAGTTGAAAACTGAATTGCAAACGACACACACACATATGCTATTTTTACTTTTCTTTTGGGACCTTTTGATTTTTAGATCCGGTTTTTTGTTTCTTAGTGCAAACGTTATCTTTAGTTCGGTGCATGAATGACTTTTGTAGCTTGGGCGCAAAACGTTCCGCAAATTATTTTCCACTTTTAGCTGTGTTAAGTTGGCGCTTTGATCCCGCTTGATGTCTGCACATAGCAGAGTTGTAATGTTCTGTTCTTGTGCTGTAGCCATTTCCATATTACCTTTGTCTAATTTATTGGAGCGGCAAATTTTCTTGTAAATAACTTCGCAGCAACTCGATGGAAACATAATATCTAAAAATAAAGTAAAAATCATTATGACAAACTTAAATCATTACATTTTACTTAAAAGTTGAAAAAAGGTTCATTTGTGCTGCAAGCAGCTTAGAGAAGTAGGGTCATTTTTCACCATTTTTTTACACACACACACACACAATTATGCCTTCCCTTTGAGGTAGGCAAGAAACTGTGGATAAAGCTCAACAAACAACTACTTCATACTTAATCCATTCTCACTTTCTCCACACTTACCTATTCTTCGCTTCAACAACACCCATACACAGTCACACATGCTCTTTTATTCTTAAAACTATTAATGTTTCTCTTTTTCACATATTTGTCTACAACATTTAGCCTCATCTTACATGTTCTTTCCCTTCCTATTTTACCACACACTCTACCTTCATATATTTGCTTAGTCCCTTGATCCATCCTCATCCTCTCAACATGCCCAAACCAACGTTAGACGCTTCTTCCACATTAACCTGTTGAATTCCCTTTCAAACCACACTCCTTCAGCGTTCATTCATTACTGACAGTTCAAACGAGTTTTTCCACATACATTTCTTAGATATGCAACCGCATTCACCTTGCTCTTGTGTTTCTCCTGACAAACCGACGCTTCACGTTCACTAGAAAAGATTCAACATCCATTCCCTGCACATTATTTTATCTCTGTGGAAGGTGAAACTCCAATTTCTCAAAAATGATATGCTTGTCAGTCATGCCAGGAATGTAACCTGGGAACCAAAGCTCTGTAGTCGCACGCTATGTATATTGAATGGTAATGTCTACTGATAAAAAAAAGTATTTAACTTTATATATTCACAACTGTCTCATGTCTCGACAAAAATCAGTCGCACGGGTTTAGTAAATATGTTACTGTAAGTCTTGTTCTCCCTTCTTAAAAAACTCAACAATGACTTGTAAGGATACTTAACTTGAATTAATAATAACTAAGAATGAAAATAGAAGTGTACCCATTGATTGGATGAACACAAGGCAAAGAAAATGTAGATACAAAATTAATGTTGGACTGGCAAGTTGGTGTGACTGATTATCGACTCGCCCCCTTTATCGTACCTTAGATATATTAAGGTTAGGTTAGAATTATTTTTTCACCACTTCTTACTACCCATCAGTACTATCTACAGCTTTTAATGTTGACTTACCATAAAAGTATATAGTTGGATAAATAATTTAATTACCTTTAGCCACATCAGCATCTATAAAATTTATTTTCAAAAGACTTGATCAAAATAATATCAAAGGTGAACTATTCTCTTATCATCTGTTATAATATTTTACAAAAAGAATCACTGGTTTTGTAAGATTTATCTCTTTTTTTT
>CABFWB010001802.1:119937-139144 GCA_902151455.1 Timema bartmani
TAATGAACTACTTTGTCGTGGAAAAAACATGAAATGAGGCACACTAGCCAAAATAATGCACTCGGCCAACAGGATCGTGTATCAAGCTGGCTACAGTTGAGGAAAGATATTATAAACTAGGAATATCAGGGAAAATAAGTTTCTCTATTGCATCTTATTTAATTCTATGTGTGTTTATTTTTAAAACATCAATTCAGAAATAGGATTTTGTGGCCACCTTGTGTATGTTCATCACTCTGATGAGTGAAAATGTGATGGAAATTAATTCAATTTAAGGTCCAAAGATTTCACTTCATTTTTTGGTCAAAGAAAAAAAAAAATCATTCCTATCATAGGAGTTAAATTTTCTTCACATGGTGATATCTGTCCTAGAATTAATGAAAACTTTTTCTCTTCAGTTAAAAAGTATTTCATCTGCTATGCATCATGTTGCTATGCACTTGACAGAAATTCAACGACTGTTGATATTACCGTTTGTAGAAAATTATACGTAACTTATCTACTGGAGTAGTATTTAATTAATTTAAAGAAAAAAATTCCCATTAAAACTACAAAAATCCAAACCTTAACTCGTACTTTCTTCCAATCCCAACTCATCTGTTCATCGTTAGAACATCGGTACACTTAGTGAAAGGTCCTTGGTTTGACCCTCTTGGTAGTGGTTGAGAGCATTGATACGGCGCTGATCAACTTTATATATTGGTATAAACTTGTGTAAGGTGTGAACAAACAAGCTTCACTGCGTTTTACTCACTTTGTTAAGTCTTAATAGCCTTGACTGCCAATGAAGGGGAAGATCGCGATTATAATCCTGATTAGGTTTACTAACGGTGGTTTTCCTTAAATCTTTTCCCTCCACACGTTTTCCTTTAGATATAATGTTCCTTGTCCTCTCTCTATTAACGTATTTAATATAGATCTGGGGTAAAAAAACAACCTCTGTGCTTACCCGGAAAGATAGCAAGCGTAGATTGACTATGGTGCGTCTTATAAGATAGGATCATATAGTAATGATTCAAGGTAAACTGAGTGTACAAAGTTCCAGGAGGAGCCAACTCTCTTGAAACTAGTTTTCCTGTAACTATGCCCGTGACTTGGTGTGTTCTCTCCAGTACAAGAATTGTTTACTGTAGTTGTAACGCTAGTTAGTTAAAACAAAGGCTTCAGTTACTGTTAGCATGAGATTAACTATATTAATTAATCAAATTAAAATATGTTGAGAGCCCCACCCCTGCTCTTCATAAGCCTTAATACAACTTTTAACGTGTAATGTATATTTTGATAACTGTTTGTAGAGAATAATGAATATGTTAGGGAAGCACAACATGAATAAAAAAAATACTATACTAACACAAAAAGCAAACTTTTAACTAAAGATTATTAAACATATTTAACTGTCCAATGGTTGTGTCAATTTCATTAACACTCCCATGCATCATCACCATCAACAACTGTTTGCAAACTGTGGGTGGGTCAGTTTAGTGAAATGTCTCCATCTTCCTCTGCCCTTCGACCATTATTCTTCTCTCACTTGCACACTTTATTTTATCTGTCCCTTCCATCTTCTTCTTAGTCTCCCTTGCAGTCTTTTTCCTACATACTCCATCTCTATTCTTCTCTTTGGTATTCTCTCCTTTCCAAGCCTCATTACATGACCATACCATCTCAGTTTTGCTTCCTCTACTATCTCATGTACTCCAACATCCTCATTACATGCCCATACAATTCTCAGTCTTGCTTCCTCTACTATCCCATTTACTCCAACTTTCCCAGATAACTTGATTCCCTTTGCCTCCACTTTCCTAGTTTCTCTTAAGGTGCTGATCCACCGCAGTGCCGCACTGTTTGTCACAAAAAGTTTCTTCCTGTGTATTCTATTTAATGAACATGCACACAATGTTCACACACTCCAGTTTAGATTCTGCCAGCAGAGCAAAATAATTGTGTGCACTGTCTTTGTTCGTTGAAGTATATTTTTCTAAATATTTGTAATGCAGTGGACCAATGAAAGGATTATTAATTTTATAAAAGAAATAGAAATCCGACCTGTAATATGGGATCCATCTGATGCAAATTACAAAAATCGCAATAAAAAGCACAACGTAAATCAAAAGTAGGTGAAAAGTTTGACTGTGATAGCACAGAAATACAGAGGAAATGGAAAATAATCCAAGTGCAAGACAGACGGGAAAAACAAAGAACAAACTATTCCAAAATTTCAAGCGCTGAAGCTTCTGATGGTGGATACTAAATTCTTGATGAAACACAAATAATTTGCAAATTTTGTGCACGCACATTGTTCACAGCAGTTGAGGCTCATTGTGCTGCACAATTGTTCATGCACAGATGTGTGCCGTACAGAATTGCGGTGGATCAGCACCTTAACATTCATTGTCCATGTTTCTGCTGCATGTATGATAATGTGTTGTAAATTGGCAGATAGAGGGATGAGAGAAGCATTCCAGGACACAGTAAAGATTGAGTTGCCCAAGGATGAAGTGAGAACAGTGGAAGAAGAAAGGACAAGATTCAGAACAGCATCAGAAAGGACATTTGGAAGAACATCAAGAAAAAGGAAGAAGGAAACGCCATCGTGGAATGAGTGCATAACTGAAGCTGTAAGAAGGAAAAACAAAGCATGGAGAGAGTGGTTTTAAGGCAGAACAGAAGAGGAGCATGAGGGAAAATGGAAACGTCTTACCAAAGCAGCGGGAAAAATGATTAAGTTTGCAAAGAAGAAATCTTGGGGAGATTTTGTTGAGAATTTAAAGGACTACTACAAAGGAAACCAGAAAATATTTTATGGGACAGTTAAAATAAGACAAAGCCCAGAGAGGCTGACTATAATACTGGATACTGCCAAAGAAGTCCAATGAAGAGGAGAGGAGGTGATGAAAACATGGAAAGATTATGTTAAGAAATTATTGGAGGGAACAGAAATAAATATCTGTGGAGAGATGAGAGGAACAGTAGTTACAGAAGAGGAGGTAGATGAATTGCATATGCAAGACTTAGAGATAGCAGTGAGATAGCTAGGTACCTAATGGAAAATCGCCAGAAATAAATAAATTAATGGTGGAAATAATAAAAGCAGCAGAAGCTATGGGATTACATTGCTGTGCTTATGACAAAGTACTAGAAGAAAGTATATGGTTGGGTTTAAGAAAAAGGTGAGTTGTTGAAGGGACCGTGGCACAAGTAAGGAACCCATATGATAAGTGTGAAAATTATGTAAGAATAGAAGATAAACACTCTGATTGGTTCCAAACAGAAAGGGGAGTGAGACAGGGGAGCGTTTTATCACCATTCCTATTTAATATTGTAATGGATGAAATTTTAGCCCAAGTTCAGGATCACAGAAAACCGGGGGAACTTAAGGTGATGGCATACACAGATTATTTTATGACCTGGGAGGAGTTGTAAGAGGACTTGGAGAGAGAACTAGCTGAATGGGCAGAGCGATGGAAGTATATGGATTGGACATGAAGGTGGCTAGAAAGTAACAATCAATGGAAAGGAACTCGAAAAGTTGGAAGATTTCTGCCATCTAGGAAGTAAGATTACCGTGAACTGTAAGATCCAGGAGGAACTAGGACAAAGGATATGGAAGATTGGAATTATCAAACTTAGTTTCATTGCCAATGCTGCTTTTATTTTGATATTTTGATGTGCACGCACATATTTACTTAACTGTGATTGATAGTCCTTACAGACTAGTTCTTAAAAAGCTAAAGTTGACCAACTTCTACAGATCAGGATTCTGTAGATAGAGCTATCTGATACTGTGACATAAATTTCTTACAGACCACGCACCTAAGGATACAGTGTCTGATGATGGGGTTAAAGCCAGGGAAATATGATCACTGTAAGAGGGTTTTTTTTCCACATCTAAAGTTGAGCAATAAAATAAAAACATGTGATTTCACATTGAGTTTAGTTGTAAATTAATGATCTTGTGGGCTAGATTTCTCCTCTTAATTATGTTTAAGTTAAGCCACTAATACACAGAATAAAAGATCTAAAAAAAACCCTATTCAGTATTTGAGGGCCTTGGCTTAGTAATCAAGGCCCATATTGTGATCCCCTGGATGCGGAAAGGATTTTTATAGGTCATATTTTCTTGTTTCGTGTCATTTTTGAGGCATTTCTATGCATTTATGTTGAATAAGTCTTTTTTTAAACTGTTAATATCAAATAAATGCATGGATACTAAACATAAAGTTGTCAAAAGCTGAAGATAATGCAGGCCATAAACTTTGTATTGTTTGTGACCCATTTGGGTGGCGGCGTGGTCTAAGTGCTAATCTTGCAATAGACTAGACTGTCGAAGACGAGGAGATCAGGGTTGGATCCCATTCATGTGTACTGACATATCTTTTTCCTAAATGGTTTTCCACTGTCCATGCAATGCGGGTACACTTCCTCAAAAAATTCAACCTTCCTAATTCCTAACACATTAGCAGAATGCAAGAGTTTGGTTGTTCATTGCATATATATTTTAGTTTACGTTTGTAAAGAATGTGTTTGATTCAACCATGTGCATCAATTTCTAATTTTTTGTTTATTTTTGGGTAGTTTTCTTATATAATTTTTAGGTCATCAAGACCAGGCCATGCTAATAACTTAAGTATATATCTCTTTGAAACAAGATCACACAATTGAACAATATCTCAATGCATGCCTTATCTCCACCACAACAAAATAACATTCAAGTGTTGAGTGGACTTATCAAAAGGAACATGGTTTATCAGTTGTAACCTACACTATTAACTGTTAACTGTTAGTATTTGCGCATCAGGACAAACTGATAGTAAGCTAGTTTAGATATGACCTTGAACAGAACAAGTGTCATGTAGACCCGTGGCCAGTCACCCTGTCCACGCCACGCCAGAGCTAAGGGCAGTGTTCAAATGAATCTACAGTCGCTTGTTAAAGTAATTAGTTTATTTGACAACAAAGGTGCTTCAGTTGACTAGCATAATTGCCAAGAGATTGTAAGTACACAGCTTTTAAATGATACACAAAAGTCTACAGTCAATCAATTCTGGCAACTTAAGAGCTGAAAGGTCTTCATACATTGCCGAATATAATTTTCTTACAAGTGTCGAGATGGAACAGTTTTGTTGCATTTTGGCAGTTACAAATATGTACGAGTGATTACATCTAAGGATGTGCGAAAGTTTCGAGAACTTTGAATTCTCTTCAAATATTCGCTCACTTTGGCTGTGATTCAAAAGTAATATGCTGGATTCCACAATTACGAAGCTCCGCCAAAAAAAACATTTAATGTTAGAATACATATTTTTATGTTGGTTTTTCCTTATTTTCTGCTGTTATTTCCATCAAAAATTAATTCTTGCATAAAGAAATCTAATACCTTAATAAAATAACATTTTCTGAAAATAGCTTAATTTATATTTTTAAGGCGAAATACATTGTTTGAAATACAGCATATTGTAAATTATATTTAATACCTAAATTTATATAACTATGCAAAGTATATTTTTATAAAACATTGACCATTTTTTAAACTATTCAAACTTCGACTCTGCTTCAGGAATATCTCATATTATTAAAATGGACTTTTCACACTCCTAATTACATCAATTGAAAATTTAAAGTTTCATAAATAAATAATAAAAGTTAATATTTTGTATGGACTCAGATAATAATAATTTGATTCATTTTTTAAGTATGCACCAGGAAATAAATTTGCTATAAAATTAAATACTAACATTTTAAATAAAAAATAACTAAAATAATTTCACTTCATCAGGAGTGGACTGAGACACCTCCCGGTGGGACGGTTTGATTCGGGCTGCCACAACTATTTAAACTAAAATAAATAATTATATTCATTCAATTTAAAATTGTTATTTTTTATTTAATTTTAATTAAAAGTTCCAGTGAGCAAGTACGAGGTGCCCAGAATCCATAATTTTGTGAACATATATGATGGGATTAGTTATGAAACCGGTCAGTTTGTTGTTTCTTGGTATTGTTTATAAACAAACATAAAATCCTCTGTTTAGTGAACTACACAAGGTAACGAGTGAAGGATCATTTTACAATCTTAATATATCAATAAAGACACCCAGCTATTGTCTAAGCATTTAGAAACATTTGTGATTATGTCAGTAGAAGAAACTGATAAGAGATAATGTAGCTTAAATAGCCTCGGGATTAAATTAACTAATACTAAAGATAGAGATACTTCGCCTCAGCATTTCAGCTTATACTGAGACATAGCTTCAGAGGTACATAGATATTAGTATATGCTAAGGACCATCATATTTGTATTCCCGGGCCGATTAGAATCTGCTTCAGTCCACCCCTGCACTTAAATTTAAAAGGTGGCAGGACTATATGCTAATTTTACAATATAACTGCTGCGACAAATCAGCTCTACTTAAAGCACTCCTTTTTTCTTACCAACTTCTTCTTAATAATGTTAAGTTTTAAGTTGGATTAAGAACCCTTTAATGTAAATTTTGTACACTCATTGCGAGCAACACTTTAACAAAAAATACTGAAAGTTTAATCACAAATTCTGAACTATGTACAATCAAGATAAAATCATATCCAATGTTGACAAATGGAAAGTGAATATTAAAAATAGAACTAAACACTTATATGTTCACGTGAAAGAAACGTGTTTTTAGTGGGTTTTGGTAGCAGTGTAAACCAGGGATTGATAAGTGTCTGGTACTTGAAGTTTGTAAGTAGTTTTTTTTAAAATAGAAGTAATTTTATAAAATGTGAACTTTTTAAAAAAAATTGAATATTTTCTTTTTTAACTCCAAACACTGCCTTCACACGCATACTTGAAATATTTGGTTAGTGCGCAAATTACTGTCTGACAACAAGTCAGCAATAGTGTGCCAAGCTTCTTAACTATAATACATACAACAAGTCTCAGGTTCAATCCTTGTGGGTATCACACTGATAAATATAATCTCTCTTGAGATTAATTAGATAAAATTACATTCTGAGATGTTAGGGTGCATGCAGATCATCAAATTAGGGTGACAGAAAGTGCGCCAATATTGACACCATGGCGGAGTAAAAGTGAAGAACCATGCTATCTGTAGCATTTAAACCATGGAATTAGTAAACAATGATTCAGTATTTAAACAATTCAACTAGCTAGCCATACATTGCTAATTTGTTAATCAGTTTACCAAAATGTTGGCAAGTTTTTTTAACACTGCGTCTTACTACCCGTTTGGGTTATACGCACTTACACTAATGTGTAATGGTAGGGTGATTGTAAGATGAAATTAGAGTTGTGAAACAAATTATGTCCTTTCAAACAAAAGTTAATATTTACAGTTTGTGAAGTTGAAATAATTGCTAAGCTCAAACTCACTTCAGTGGCCGCAGTCTAATGTGCCACTCTTGCTGTAGACTTAGACTGTCATTGACGGGGGGGGGAGGGGGGGGGGATCTAGGTTTGATCCCGGTCGGGTGTACTGAGGGGGTGGTTTTCCACTCTCCCTCCATGCAAATGCGGGTACAAATCCTATAAAAATAGCCTTTCTAATCCCTCAAACCATTGGCGTAATTTGTACTTAAGCATATAACCTGAACGACTAGTAGGACGCAATGCTAAAAAATATATACCAATTTCATTGCTGCCATAGTTAAACCAACTAAATTAATCAATATAATCCAAAAACACTTTCGCATCGCCGTGATGGAAAATATTACAATAGCAACAACCAAGTATTTGTACTGAAAACTATTTGTGTGTCATTTATGTCTAATTTTATGGAAAAGTAATTTCAGTAATTGACAAAATGTGAAATAAAATTAGTAGTGATAGAGAGAGATGAGTCGAATCCTAAACTTCTTGAATCTAAACCTAAAATTATTCTAAATCTTTAAAAAATTTGTAAGTTTTGTTAAAGTAAAATCATTGAAAATAATAATTGTTAAAAAATAAGTCATGTTAGTACTTTTGATAGTTGTTATTTTATTTGTTTGTCAAATCTATTATGCTGAATAGAACAAAGAGGACACTTTTTGTGTAAATTTATTATTTTGATACGATTTTATGCTTTTTATTATATTTTCCTAATTACATAAGTCTATTTAATTATATTAACCAGTTGCATAAACTTGTTATTTCAAGTCAATGCCTTCATATAATTCTGTCTTTGATTTTTTTTTATCTTTTTGTAAACTCAAATTTCTCTAATATTTGAGGGATTCGAGGAATCAAGCATTCGAACGTCCCATCTCTAACATTAACATTGATATAAATGTTTAAAGGTGAGCTTTACAAAGCCTCGCACAATATTTCCTACACGTGGCAGCCCGATATTTTGCTCGCTCGTTGGATGAGAACTGGACCAGTGACAATTGTCCTGTTTGACTGGAGTGAGACCCTTCCCCCACACAGTCAACATCAATGTTCACTAGAGCAGGGACTGTTCAAGCATGATCCGGTCAAAGCCCGGGGGAGGCTCGTGGTGGAACTCGGTGAGTACAATGTCCAGGATCGCTCCGTCGTCCACTGGAAACACAAAAATTAACACCTCAGTTTGTGGTGAGCCCTTCCATTACCGGGAGTACTGTCTGTCAATGATAAAACTAAGATAAGAGGGGTAGTTTCTAAAGAACTGCACCAGCATTTGCCTAGAGTTTAAGAGAAAAAAACTCCCTCCCCCCATGGATCCGATTGAGAAGGAACCCTTTCAACTTTTTTTTAGCACTGCGACTTACTACCTGTTCAAGTTATATGCATATTTATTTATTTATTAGAAAGTGTACCAACACTTGTGGGGAGGGAGAGTGGAAAACCATTTTGGAAAAACCACCCAGCCAGGATTTAAACCCTGATCTCCCTGTCATTGTCAGTCTAGGCTAACACGAGAGTGACACCTAAGACTATGCGGCCATGCCTATTGTTTACCATAAAGAACAGGGTACACGGAACCTCTGATCCCAGACACCGGGGACTCCAGACTCTTGCCATTGATGTAGAAGTTGAGCTCCACATGGTCGTATGCTACCCCCTGAAAACGCAACATTCACACAAGTTATCAATTGTACAGGACTAATGGTGTAAACAAAATATTTCATGCAATTATTGATGGCACATTTTGAAGTGGTTATTAATATTTTTGTGATTTTTTTTTTGCTCTAAATAAAAACTAAATACCCCATTAGGATTTTTCTTTCATGTATTTGAGGTATTTAACGTGCACTTTTTGAACCATTTAATTATATGATAAATTTTTCAGCCATGCCTGAAATCGAACCTGGGACTCTTAGCTTAGTCGACAGAAAAGCTACTGAATGAGCTGAGATGATGGACGATCCCATTAGAATATTAACTACAACTAACACTTTGTGAGCTATACTTGGGGGTGTTTTAAATTTAAGTCTGTAATGAAGCATCGGCAAGATACAACTTTATAAGTTACATCTAGAATTATTCAATAAATCTTAAATATTATCACTTTTACTTCAGTAGAGGTATTTGTAAAAGGTACAAGAAAGGTAGATAGAAACAAATAAAAGAAGTGAACACAATATGACCTTTACAGTGAAAATAAGATCACAGTTCCTTTACATGTTCCTATAATTCATTCACGACCTTAGTTTTCTTGGATGACAGCTCAAAATGTTACTAGAAGTAGTCCATAATATATCCCTACGCCACCAGCTGACATCTATCACTTTGGATAACTGTAATGAAAACAGATGGTAATATATGAATGTGATAGTTAACCACAGTAATTCAGGCCAATATTATTTATATTTATTTGAGGTCGGGCATAAAGCTTATTTATTGTTTAATCCATCTAATAAAAATCATTTTTCACATTACTTTCCCAAAAGTTCTAACGAACATAGCTTCAAAATGGCGACCAACGAAATTGAATCATGTGATTGAATGAACATGATGGAAACAAGTTATTTACAATGATGCACCCACAAAGTTGATGAAAATATTTTACTCAGTTAAATATTTTGAAATATGATAAAATAATCATAAAATAATTTACTAAACATAAAAAAAATGACAAGTATTTTCTCTTTTCCAAGTAAATACGATGCTTGTATTAAAAGGTATTAATGTATTAATATTACACATAATACACGAAGAATAAGTACTTTTAATTATGTTTAAAATATTGTTTCGAGTTGGATAAAAAGAAATTATTAAAAAAATGAAATAATATTTTAATGTAAAATATAAACAGGTACCGGTAATTAAAAAAGTTATATTTATAACAAAACAGTGATCTTTTACCAGTGTTGGCAACTCAAAACCTAGACATATGATTTTCTAACTGTCATCCAGGTAAAAACCTATCATGAACGGACATTATCTAGCTGTCCTGTTATTCTCTGATTTGGTTTTTTGGTTTCTTCATTTAGGAAGTTGTGTTGCAGGTTTCACACTCCCTCCTGATAAGTTCCGATAGAATGAAACCTAGGTCAGGGGATTGGGCAGTAACGATCTATTTTCTTCAAGAGGCAGCCATTACTGCTCCATCCAGCAGCAGCTGTGTAACGTGTTCTTTTCATTGTAAAAGCCATATTGTGTTAGTCCCCCTTTTATATGTTTCTATCCACCTTTCCTGTACCTTCTTACAAATATGTGTAACAAAATACCTCAAAAAGGGCAAAGTGGTTTTCCTTAAAAATATATTTTATGCCATTATGACAGTGTTGTTCACAACTATGTGATGACAATACGGTGTGACAACATTACTTCACAGAAACAATGGTTTTTTGAAGAAACTAGTTTACAACATTGTTGAAGCTGAGGGGCTGAGTGTTTCAATCGCAGACCTACACCAGTCGTGCCACGTACCAATATGTCTCCCTCCTGGGGTTCCGGGGATATCTTGGCCAGCTCCTTGTTGCTGTGTCTGATGATGGCGTCTGAGCAAAGAACCCAAGACTCATCGTCACTGCCCCCCGGTGCACGGTTCATGTCGGACATACGAGTGGCCAGTCCCACGCCCCACACACCTGGGAATAATGACATGCTACCTTGATTCTTTCCCGCAAGGGGACCAATAGAGGTACATTTTTACATTCATATTTGTGTGGATGCATAAAGAAATGAAATATAAAATGTTATCATTAGTACCAGGGCTGTGGAGGCAGAGTTGACAGCAATTTCGGTGGATTTGGAGTCGGTAAAAATGTAATGACCATGGTTTAAAAATAAAAACTTATAGTATTATAACAATATATGGTAGATATATAATTTTAACTTTATACTTTTTTATTTATTAGGACCAATATTTGTAATTTGGATTGACAAACTTATTCAAATATAAATTCACAATGCCAAAGAAGCGTCCTATGAAGTAGGCCTAATCTGTATTGGAGCATGTTACTGCAGTAAATTTATTATTATTAATTAATATACTTTAGCCATTCATGAAGGAGTCTGAGGCGAATAGTAGAAAAATAGAGGAGTTGGAGTCGAAGGCTTGGTGTACCGACTCTATAGCCCTGATTAGTACTACTCACTATTCTAATACAAGGGGCCACTTTTAAATATAACACACAGTATTTTAGGACCCTATTCCTGCAATGAGACACATCACCAACTGGTTTGCCATTTGTGACTGACCCTCGAGACCAGGGTTCAACCTTGTACCATAGCACACTGTGGGCTTATTTTCCCACATCTCCCGGCATGTGCTGGTGCAAATCATCTTTATCAACCTGATTCTTTGGCTTAGTTAGTTCTTGGAACAGCCTTGAACATACGTTTCTTATGAACTTATCAACTACTTTAGGACAAGATAAATCATAGTAGTAGTAAGTTTGGACTTCGGAGAAAACTCTATAATGTGTGCGTCAAGAACTAACCAGACTGCTGCAGCTTCACCTCGAAGTAGGACTTGCTCTGAACGAGAGGCGCACTAGCCAGCGCACCTCCACTCCCACACACCCTCATGCCATTCTTCACAATCACCACCTCGTGACCTGCGCACAAATCATGCACGAGAGCTTCAGCAGTGAGTATGAAAATTATCACGATCAAATCAGAATGGTGTCGTTTTTACAAACAAAAGTAGTCAGGTAGGTGATGGAGAATATAAGTTGTCTGTAAAATTAAAGGTCAGCTTGGTTGAAAAATCGAATAAATTGAAAAACCACACCTAAATACAGGACTCAAAACCAGGACCTGTCCTCGACGACTCCCTTGCCCAGGTGTCATTTTTCAATTTATAGTATTTGATTACGATTGATATATGGCTCTTTTCTGCTATCAATCAATTTATTTTTTTAGCACAGAATCTTTCTACTCATTCAGATTGTACACTTTTGTACTAATTGCCCTGATGGTTTTAAGGATTAGGAAGGCTATATTTAGAGGAAGTGTACCCCCATTACTTTGAGGGAGAGAGTAGAAAACCATTTTGGAAACCCCCCTTTCGGTACGCCTGACCCAGATTTGAACCTCTATCTCCCCGTCATCGGCAGTCTAGTCTTACTGTGAGAGAGCGTATTAAACCATGCAGCCACCAAAGCGGGTCATTTCTATAGTAATAATTATAATGATGCATCCCCCAAACTTCACCTTTCATATATGTACTTAAATGTATAACGTTGTTTTCTTCCATCTTAGTTGAAAAAGTTGAGTATTTGGGGTTAAGGGGGAAGGGTTGGAGGGTGAATGGGCGCCATTTTGTGATGTAGGGGCCTTGTGTCCATACAGGGGCTGAATGCATGGAGGTTGCTGGGAAGAGTGACGTGGGCAAACGGAGATAAAAGAGTTCACAACAACCTTGTGCGCAGGTATGTGAGTGAGACAGAGAGATTATACCCGGCGTTGCCCGTGGCAGCCACGCAATCCATTGTGTAGCTACCCCTGGAAATACTTTTTCTTTGTTTCAAACAGATAGAGAAAAAATATCTACATTTTGTTATTCTTCCAACCCTGTTTTTATTCAATATATATATATATTTTAATCTAACCAAAAATGTATTATTATTATTATTAGCACCGCGTCTTACTACCCGTTCGGGTTATAAGCACTTACATTAATGTGTAATGGTAGGGTGATTGTGAGATGAAATGGAGGACCTACAGTTTAACGTGGAATCCGAACCACGGCGGAGGCCTGACATTCCACACAATCACAAGTTGTGATTAATACACGTCTTGTCAGATGTGAAGGAAGGGTTTGGCAATCAGATAAATCTGTGCCGGGACCTAGGATTGAGCCCCAGACCCCAGCACAGAACTCTGACACCTTACCCCTAGANGTTGTGATTAATACACGTCTTGTCAGATGTGAAGGAAGGGTTTGGCAATCAGATAAATCTGTGCCGGGACCTAGGATTGAGCCCCAGACCCCAGCACAGAACTCTGACACCTTACCCCTAGACCACCAGGTCACCCCAAAAATTTAAAATCCCCGTTTTAAGATGCACATGTTTTTTTATAAGAGCTACGAATTCCAGCCCTTTGTGTGCGGTAGATATCACGGACGCAGCGCCCACGTTATCAGTTTGTGATACACATCAATAATTAGCCTAGGCTAAAATATAGGCTATAATAGATATTGACAATGGTTTGCTTGCACTGAAAGACCCTCTTAAGTGAGAATTTAGAGAATATCTTAAGAATATAAGGGTCAATTTATCAATCAACAAGCTATGCCACAGCTGAGACATCAGAAAACCCATTTCCCCAACTCTCACATTACATATAGGCAAAATGTCGTACCCATGTAATTGGTGTCCAAAGTAATGGGATTTAATTCCCTTCTTGGGACGGGATTCGGAGAGAAATTAAATCCATCCAAACAGTTTCTTAAACAGCAAAACACATTTAAAGACATTTTTCAAGCAACTGTATAATTATATAGGCTAGCTACTTTAAAATTATTATTTTTTTAAACCATAAATTACATTAACTAGTTGTTTAGTTATCATTGCTATTTTATTGGGAGATATTTTAAAGCTTTATCCACAGTTAACTCCATCAATGAGCTGCGCACTATGTATTTTGTCTATAGTGTACAGTGTACTTTACACTTATTAGAGAAAAACAAATTATTTTGACAACTGGTTGTGTTGAACAAAAAATAGCTACGAAGACAGTTTAGCCAACAATCGATTTCAAATTTATCTCTTTGAAACAAATAGTCTCTAATGCGTATTTCTAAAGTCACAAACTAGGAATAAAAGAAAGAATTCTAGAATTTGGTTATTAGATTTTGTATTAAAGTCGCCTATATAATTATCGTATTTGATATAATAATTTGAGAATAACTACTTGGTTGCTTTAGTTTCAGAAACATTTAATTAGAACCCACGAGATCAGAGCTAAGTCCTGATTTTTATAGGAAGACTACTTTTAACCATCAACATTGAAAGTCACTAAAATTTTGCATTTATAAAAAGTCTTCTTTGATGTATTTATTAAAATATTCATACAATAATATATAAAAAGCGTTAATTAATGCTTCTTTATGGATTAGTGTATAGTTTTGTTTTTTTTACAATATTAACTAAACGGAAGGACGTAAATACAATTTGTGGGTTTTTTCCACGCTATTGTGGCAACTCACATTTTTAGTTTGCAAATATGGGGCTTTCTATTAAACTAAGATTATAGTTAACCACCCTTATGGCGATTAAGGGTGTATGACCCAAAATTAATAATATAATAACTATATATATATATATATATATTAGTAGGTCTTCTTAAACCAAACTTGGATCAATGTATTAAATGTATATTTTAAGAAGAGTGTTTACTCAAAGTGTGAAATTTTGGCATCTAATGCAACAATTTTAAGAAAAACCAAATGATGCAAAGATTTCATATTTGGAATGTTAGAAGTACTTGAGGAGGTTTATTAATTGAAATAAATATTATTTCAATGAACCTTCAATAAATTGCGTAAACATTTGCCAAATAAATGCAATATTCAATTAATTATTTTATATACTTAAACTTGTGTAGTAAATGGGGGAAGCAAATAAATTAATGCCGACTTCTTTTAACTTTACAATGGTACTTCATTTACATTAATATTCGATCTAAAACTCATGAAAACTGATACGAGCTGTGGTGCTTCATATTTTGCCCCCGGATTTTGAAAATATATCTGATACAACCCCGCAATAGCCTAAACAGAACGTCCTGGTCAGAGTATAGTAGAAAACTCATCCCTTCTCACTCCAAGTCACTAGCTGTTTGTCCTTGAAACCATAAATCTGTCGCCAGTGGTTTTGGCATGTTTGTGAAGTTCATCGCCCATCACCAATCACCATCTCTCTTTAGCGATTGTCACCTGGCTCTCCACCATTTTCAAGTCAGTGCTCAGTGTAGCAAGTGCGACGATTGATGAAAGGATTTTTTTTTCAGTGTGGCTGAGTGTAATTGCATTTAATGTCTTTAGGAATGTGTGAAGTGTAATAATAGTGGAAAGAACATCTTTATTATTTTAAAAAATGGCCCCACAAAAGCTTAAAGATGGCAGAAGATATGTAAAAGGCAAAAGGAATAAACATTCCAAGGCAATGAAACGCTTTTACGAAGACATTCAGAAAGCCCAAACCGCTAGTAAGTTGGTGAAATGACTTCAAACCTATATTATGTTATTGAACTTAAATAATAAACTTTTTTTGAAAATTCCTTTGAAATCTGGAACCAAATCTAGAACCTCATACTTAGCACGTCAATATCTTACCACTGAGCTATCTAGGGTTAATCCTGTGTTAGGGTCATTTGTCGCTCATATTTTAAGGGTTAGTCGGTAATATATGTGTAAAATGGTCGGCCATTTAATAACAATCCGAAACACACTCCATCCTTGATCCATGGTAAATTTATGCTGCCGTTAGAACAATTTTATTAATTTTAAATGGTTTATTGACTATCATTTGTAGTAAATAATTATTGTCAATAATATAATATTACAGCTATTAAGGAGTCATGATCTGCCACACGTCTTTAACCAACTCTGCTTTAAAGTATGACTCATAAGTACTTATTAACATTGTACAAATACTGAGTAGGTAGCTCAATGGCGAAGCTTTGGTGCACCAAGCACCAGGGTCCGGGTTTGATTACCATGTACACTATAATAATCATTTTTCAACTAGATTGAGAAAAAATGAAGTGCGCCCTTGTGAACGGATTCATCTGTTCCAAAATATTAATCTCTTAAATTGTTATAAAATTATTAGTTAGGCTTTTATAATTAAATCTCCGTCAATGCAGAATTATTTCATCTCTTAATGGCTTTATTCTCCATAATATATTTTATGCTCCCAGATTTCAACTTTAAAGTTAAGATCATATTTAACTTAGAATTAACAAAATATATTTTAAATAAATAAATAGTCCAAGACGATGTAAACCATTTATTAACTATTTAGCAAAACAATTTAGGAATGATTTTAAAAATGGCTTTGAACAAAGAATACAGCGTGAGATGAAAGCCTATATTTGAGTTACGTTAATATGTATGTATAATTTGTACATATGTTAAATAAATAAAGATAGATTACTTTTTAGTCATATTAGCCATGAGATGAAATCTGTAGGTTAATATATTAATATACTCGTATAGTGTTACTTTTTACCTTCTCGCACCTCTCTAGTTGAGAAAAAATAGTAATTGTCAATAAAAATCAAACTCAAGATTTTGATGGGTGTCGACATTTCATGACCCCCTGAATTCGAAAAAGTGTGTTTTTGAAATAATGTCAGTCTGTATCTCTGACAAGAGACAACACTATTTTACCCATTGGGATAAAACTTGGGAAATAGGGTTTTCATAAGGTTTCTCTGAGGTTTTTTTTAAAAATAATTCATCCAACCCTAAAATTAATGGTAGTTATTTTTACTTAAGGATGGAAAGAGAAAAAATAGATTATATCAAACTCGACTCGATAAAAATTCGTCACGAAAATTTTCCTCTTCCTCATCTTTCCTCGGTCGTTTCCACTGCACTGGGACCACTGTGATTATTAGCTCATTAAGATACAGATTAAGCTCATCATGGCTTAAAAATTCATGCATGTGCTTGATGATACGTTTCTTACTTTCGTAACTTAAAACATCAAAACACTTTTTTCTACAATTACATGGTTCTCCTGTTTCATGTGATTGCAATCTCAAGCGATTGCTGGCGTCTCTAACACGACCAAATTTTCTTCTCTTTTTTGTCAACATCTGCTTTGAATTACTATTTCCTTTTGTCACCACTCGAATCACTCTCTTTTAAATCCATTGTTATTGATCAGAATAAAACACACTAAAAAAAAAGTTTCAACACTAACTTTAAATAAAGAAAATTACAGTCTACATAGACGCTGACATAACCTTGACCCAAACATTCATAAAATCATGCTAAGCAAGTAGTAGCGTTACAAATACCAGTGGTCGGTGCGGACTAGAGATATGTTTGCCATCCAGCGACAGCTGAAAATTGTGGATAGCAAGAGCCGCAACTGTCACAAAATATCGGTTGGCAATAAAGTGATCCACAGGTGGAGAGGTCAGTAGCGATTTCATATTGTACTTTGCTCCTATGTTTCAATAAACGATCTTTGGTGAAAAATCACTACTTGATTGCTTTGTAAATGGTCGCATATTAATTACGAAAAAAAAAGTTGTAAGATTTCCTGAACTTGTCAGGTTATTCCCCAGTTTTGTATGGACCTATCAGCTTTTCCTCCTTTACTGGTATTCCAATGTTGTAAATATCTCTGGACTCATTATTTTTTCCCCCCAGTTTGATGAAACATTCGTAAAATATGGTGGTTGAACTACTAGATGGCATTGTGATCAGAAAATCGAAGATTTTGGACTTATCAGGGCTGACTCTTCGTGTTAACAAGCACCTCTAATATTGAAGAAATCAAGACTAAGAATACAGAAAAGAAAGCGATTGAAATGCACCGCTCTACAAAACATGCCAGGAAGAACATTTCTTTCGTACAAGCGAATCAAGAGAATTCTGACATTGAGGTGGCCAACGACGATGATGAAGCGTCCATGCGTGTACTGTAACTATTTGTGTAGCCTCTCGAAGCCAGGAGAAACTTGGTTAAAATGTTCAGAGTGTAATATGTGGGAGCATAATGAATGTGCGGGTCTTCCTAAAACTGCAAACTAATTTATATGTGATACATACATGTAAGCCTTGAACTACTATGTCATTTTATCCACACATATTAAGTTATTATTATTTAGCACCACGTCTTACTACACGTTCGGGTTATACGCTTAAGTACTAATTACGCTAATGGATTAGGAATTGGGGAGGTTGAATTTAGAGGAAGTGAACCCGGATTTGCGTGGAGGAAGAGTGGAAAATCGTTTAGGAAAAACCACCCCCGGTTCACCCAACCGAAATTCGAACCTCGATCTCCCCGTCCTCAGCAGTCAAGCTCAACACGACTAGCGCGTTAGCCAACTACGCCCCCGAGGCGGGTCATATTAAGTTAAAATGACACAGGACACTTTTTTTTACAAATGGGTTTATTTTGTTTTAGTGTTTTGAATTATTATATTTGGATTAATAAAAATGTTGTGTGATATGTTGTTCTGTTTTTCCATGTAATCAAAATAAATCAAAATTAATTATATTTTTAATAATAAGACTTTTTAAAAGTGGTATGTCATTATAGGCCAGGTTCCCTCTACTTTGAGGTGACACAAGGAGGTAAAAAACACCCGTGAGAAGCGAATAGGTAGATACCCCATATTATATTTCAGATATCGCGAACGCGTCAATCAGTACACTTTCTCACTTTTTCTACAAGTACAAGCGACACTAACAAAGCTATATAGAGCGTTGATACAATGTTGGTCATGTCTTAATGTTATGCACCCTATGGCAGTGATAAATTAGGAACGGGCAATTGAAAGTGACACAATCACACACAATGAGTAATATCCTGGGAGATGTTACCACTCCAACCAATCATTGCGCAATTATAATATAGACTATTTCGACCATTCAGGACTTCAACAGCCACTGCGCTACTGGACGGCCGGCTAGTGTACCTGACCCCGTTTAGAAAAACCGTTAGATTTCTACATGTTGGTTTTCCATCTTTGTTTCCTTAAAATGTTGAGGGTTTCAAGGGGATTACTGTTGGAATACAGGCTGACTGAGGACCTCCAGGGGATTACTTTTGGAATACTGGTTGATTGAGGACATCTAGTTAATTACTGTTGGAATATTGGCTGACT
>CABFWB010001803.1:17095-42602 GCA_902151455.1 Timema bartmani
ACAAACACACACACACACACACATATAAGCTTTCACCGCCACTTGGTGTAGAACATTTGTATACATACCGCTGTTTAACTTGTACATTTTCTACTAGTGGCTGAGCACATTTCACGAGTGGAATCATGACCTTGTGATCCAGACCATAAAAAATGAATTGTGGGGATTTAGAGTAATTCTATGGTGGAATCTTGAAAAATATTTTTTATTTCTTATGAGGGGGAAGAGAGAAGTCCTTTCTGGGGTGGCTCCTGTCGAAGTCTCCCAGTAGGAGTTAGTTAGGATTTATTGTTTTAACAAAGTTCTATTTTGAAGTTATTTAAAAAGTTTTAAGACAGAATTGTCGACTTCTGCGGTATTGGGGTAAAGTTCTCGCTTCAGGACCCGATATTCGTAGATTCAAACCCAGCCGGGGCTGACGGATTTTTCTTGAGCGATATAAATCCGTAGCACAACTTCCCTCGGAGGGGAAGTAAAGCCGTTGGTCTCATGTCGATTGTGACACGTAAAAGAACCCTGGAAGGTATGTGAAAATACTTTTCTCGTCCAAATTGGTAGGAACTTTAGTACTAACTCATAGACATTCTCGTATACTGATATAATCAGTCGGTTCAGAAAGTGCACGTTAAATACTTCAAATAAATTAAAATTAATAATAAATTTACGATAAAATTGAGCTTTTAGTTGGTATGAATTGTATAGGACTCCAATAGTCTACTAACCTAGGCATCGAGTACTAACATTTAAATATTTACTAGCAATACTTTTTCAAGATTAGTACTAAAATTTGGCAGGGAGTTCGTTACATCTTTTACTAAACATTTTTTTTCGGAATCATTGGTTCAAAATTTCACAACTGGAGGAAAAGCCTTTAAATAAAATAAAAAACTTCGGTTTCACAAAAAACTATAATTATGCTATAATTTTATTCTAAGAATTGAATGACTACCCTAATATTATTTCACGCTTATTTAAGAATATATCTATCAGTATTTTTTTTTCCAACTTGTTTATTGAAAAACTATGGGCTACCAAACGTGCATGAATTCCACTCCTAAGCCTTGTTTGATCTCATAGGTATTACTTTCTTTTTGTGATTTTCAACTATATTTTAATGCAATTGCTAAAATTTTTTATTTAAAATTGACCCTCCTTGTCTTAGGATGCCCTTAGGTTACTTAGTTTTAAGTGGTGGATAGTTTTAGAATGCATTACAACACATACTAGCATAGTAGTATATATTTATACTATAATATTTTCATAACAGGACAAACTAATACACCTAAAGAGTCGTTTGATCTAGGTTCTAGCTCCGATAGGGCCACAGTCTACCTCTTTAGATACCAGGACACGGTTGTGGGTATATTTAAATTGCTAAACGCAGAAAGGAAACATGCCCACATAATATGTAAATTGAATTATTTACAGTTTCATAGTCTTACAGACATAATCATCGTTTACTGCCTAAAGGAAACATGTGCTGTAAATTACCATTGTGTGACGTTTTATTTAAAAACAAATTAAGCATCGCGTCATACTAACCGCTCAGTTTATACGTTTATGTACTAATTACGCCAATGGCTTTAGGGATCAGGCAGGTTATATTCACAGGAAGTGTACCCACATTTGCGTTGAAAGTCATTTTGACAAAAAAAAACTCATCAGTACACCCAAACGAGATTTGAAACTCGAATTTCCATCATCGGCAATATATAATCTACTTCGAGAATATTGTGTTAGATCACGTGGTCACTGAAGTGGGTCACTTAAAAATTACATTTACCAAAGATAGGGAACATATCGTGGGTTTTAAGATAGTTTTTTCTCCTAATAATGTGTGTTTTTGGACATTTTTCCTTTCTGTGGTTAGTTAAATAACCTTATTGCATCGCGAAACACACACATAATACGCAGCAAGGCTCTTACCGTTCTGTTTCCAAGATTATGAACTCTGCAATTGAGATAAGCAGTTTTTCCCACTAGAGCCGTCACGTTTTTGGAGGCGGATGGGTCGAAGTAAGGACCCCGCAGACCGGAGGCCGAGGGGACGCTGAGATCCTCATCTTCCCCTCCTACCCTGCTGCCGTCGTCGTGGCGCACACTGAATGCGTCGTCCGCCCGCATCGAATCTGTAACATACAGACAAAAAAAAAAATAGAGTGAGAGAATAAAATAAACAGAAAGTTAAAAGTAAAAGGGCAAAGTTGACTGTTCACTTTGAAAAAGGAAAAGGCGCATATTTAACACGATGCGATCACTAATCAGCATTGCAAAGCCGAACATCGATAGAAAGTCAAAAGTGCGTAGCAAGCACGCGGATAAAGTATTCCGGTATTTTTTTCCCCTCTATTTCTCTCTCTCTTCCCTGTGGAGAGCTATGTATCGATCTACCAATCCCGTGAGCCGTGGCACGCCGGCGCGCATGTTCGGTTAGTAAAATAGGTCTAATCCTAAAGAAAAAGCACGTCCTTTCAACGAACACTTTCGCGAGGTATGGTTCGTTACGTTTACAATTTACGACACTTTTGTGAGATACCCTGATGTATTGTTATCATTCTATTACCATTTCACAGGTTTTTTTTTTGTTCCATTCGGTTTTAGTATGACGGATCACTGCGTGGTTAGTTTTTTTTTTATTTAAATAGATCACCTTTGAAGAATGAGAATCTGATGATTTTAAACTGTAAAGTTTATCTCTAAAGAGGGGAAAATAATCTAGATAGTGTAACACTCAGATGCGTAGCTTATACGTGTTTTGTAAACTAAGATTACATATTTATATTATTATTAGCACCACGTCTTACTACCCGTTCGGGTTATACGCACAGATATTTATAAAATAACTATAAATTAACATGTTAATTTATTTTCAATTTAGGGTGACCTGACGGTCTAGGGGTAAGGTGTCAGACTTCTGTGCTGAGGGTCCGGGGCTCAATCCTTGGTCCCGGCACAGATTTATCTGATTGACCAAACCCTTCCTTCACCTCTGACAAGACGTATTTAATCCACCGTGTTTCGGATCCCACGTTAGACTGTAATTCCACCATTTCATCTCACAATCACCCTACCATTACACATTAGCGTAAGTGCGTACAACCCGAACGGTTTAGTAAGACGCAGTCATAATAATAATAATAATAATAATAATAATAATAATAATAATATAATATTTTCCATTTGTTATTTTACGGTTTGGCTAGAAAAAAATTAAGTTTAATTCCATTAAGGTAAAAATATTGATATTTTAAATAGTTTTTTTAAAATTACTAGTTGAACACAAGGGCTATAAACTTAACTAGGGTGTAGGCCTATATTAGTCTAAGACCCACATCATTGGAGATGGGGAATAAACGCTTAACCAATTTAGTCTGAGTTTATAATGACTCAATATGGTTTTTTAATGGTTTCTCTCCCTCCTTCAATCATAATTCTGGTATAAATTATACCTTTTCCGTCCATATATTATTGGTTTAATTAAAGGCAGATGGGTAGTAAGACCTGGAGCAAAATTAGTAAAATAGGTGAAAATTAACTTTGGTTCTAATATAGCCGTACATTGAGTTTAAATTAAATATAGCTGAAAAAAAAAGACACCTGAACATTTGAATCGAACTAAGAACCTTTGGCTTATTACAACGAGGCTCTTCCACTGGGCTGTCCAGGTATTTCCCCATGCTCTTCACTCATAATTTAAGGCAAGAGTCTATGATGAACGTGTGGATACATCGGTTATTTGAAGCTACAATTAAATCACATCCACCGGTGATTCTGTGATGGCTTTATTCTGATGCTCACACAGTATTCAACTGTACACTCCATTTAGCCTGAAAGGTATCAAACTTCACTCACACGTTTCCGCTATGGTATAGCCTATAATACAGGGATAAAGTATAATCCATCAAGAATTATTAGCCAGAGCTATTATTTATGCTTATTAGTGGGAATTACTCCATCTAGATATCATATTCTGAAAATTAAAAAATGACACCTGGACACGGGAATCGAATCCGGGACCTTTGTCTTAGTACGCCAATGCTCTAACCACTGAGCTATCCAGGATTCGTCCCATGCCCAGGGTCATTGCAATATGCAATAAGCAATCCCGTACAATTTAATAATTGTACAAATGGCAGCAAAAAGCCAACTACCGAGTCGCAGATGGCTGCGTTATCCGATGGCTCGTGATATTAATATAATCACATACTTGTAGCTGACGATTTCCGCCAGTCCATCATAGACTCTGCCTTAAAATATGAGTGAAGAATGACCCAGGGCACGAGACGAATCCTGGATAGCTCAGTGGTTAGAGCATTGGCGTACTAAGCCAAAGGTCCCGGGTTCGATTCCTGTGTCCAGGTGTCATTTTTCAATTTTCAGAATATAATCCATCAAGGAAAGATTGCTACCTTTCAGGCTAAGTGGAGTGTACATACCTATACTCATACTATACATCGCCAACCACGTGCAATTATCTGTTGTACGAGAGGAAGATTTACAAGGGAAAGGCACAGGGGACTTGGCTTATAAATGCCCTATTACTGAGCTATTCAAGGATCGTCCCGTGCTAGGGGTAAAAAAAATTTGCTCCAGTTAATTTTCTTGACATGCTGATACCAACAGTTGTTGAATATCTGTCAAGGGTGTTCTGGAATTTAATGACAACTTTTTCTTTTCATTTAAAAAGTTTGTTAGATAATGCCACTATGCTCATGACAGATATTCAAGAACTGTTGATAACAACATGTGAAGAAAATTAAACTCTATGTTTGTAATAAAGCAATATTTTATTTTATTTTTTTGCCAAAAAATGTTTTGCCATAAAGACTGAAAAAAATCACTTTCCTTTTCTCGCATCTCCTTCTATCTCACCTTAAGAACTACAATAGTAGAAATTTATTTTCTGCTTCCGACTGTTCATACTAATAAATACACAATTAATTCTTCGAATGTGACTTAGTTATGGCTGATTTTCATAATTTTAATAATCCATCCCTCTAGTTTAACCTTTTATACCTTTCATATATACTTAATCATAAGGCGTTGTATTCTTCCATCTACATAGGGATTAGGTTTGAGTTCATTCGCCACAGAAATGGTGGTAACTGACAACAAAAGATGTTAAAACGGCTAAAAGAAAAACATAATTAAAAACGAATTGTTCGTTGTGAAAGTTTTTGAGTGGCAAAAGTGACAACAAACCGACATATTGTCTTGCAGAGCATATGGTTTAGCTGGAATAGGTTTTCCCCTCCTTTACTCCAATCCCCGACGAAAGTTTTATACTTTGACATTATGACAGTTGGTAGCGTTGCAAAATGTAAGAGGGAGATTTCAGCCGAGAGCTGAGTATCCTATATATTGTCTTACAGACGCGTCAAGACAAATATCAAATGACAAGCTGAAATTGAATGAAATAAATAACTTATCACCTTTCTTGATACCACCATTAAATCATTACACTGCTCTGTAAAAGTTTAAAAGTTTTTGTTTTTCATATCTCATAGTAAGTGGCCTATATTACATCACTAAATGGTTTCCCCCCAATAACCATACTTACATTTTATTTAACAAGTTAAATATTCAATGGCCGTTTCAGCACCAATTGAATATAACAAAATAAAAATGGACTATGAAGAAAGGTTTGAATAATAGTGCTTCATAAAAATAAAATACTATAAAATAAGCAAAAGCTAAATTAATATAAGATACAGAGAATCAAAGTTTATAGGACTATCTTTATAAATAGGTTGAAATATTTAATATTAACTTAACTAACATTATATTATACTAATGTGTGTGGGTTTGGTTTTAAATTACTACCTCAAATTAATCGATAGTACAATTAAATTTTAAAATGACGTTTACAAATACCTCCAACTTCCCCCAAATTACACTTTAATTACCACCAAGAAAAAGTGAACCAAACTAAATTTGTAAATAATGTTATGATAAGCAGTTTTATAAAAGGTTTTTCGCTATTGGATCAATTTCCTTGTGATTACATTTGAAAAACAAAAAAGCCTCCATTTTACAATATGGCAGACGCTACTCACCTCGGACAGGTTGGGACTCTTAGCATGTAACTAAAGCAACATTTTCTCTTAAACATTTTCAAATTTCAAAGGATTCAGGTTTATTTCAGTTAGCATCAATTTTCTTAGCTTAGTAACATAGTGATATAAAAACGACGACATATAAAAATACATATTTATTTATATGAAACGATGAACCGTACACACTTTCTTTCTCTTCTTTCTTAATTTAGAGACGTGTACTAAAAATTTATAGGATTTGTGAAATGAAATAATATTCTTTGTTGCATAAACACTCCACTAAAGCGCCTACATGAAATAATATACACTATTACATAAACATTGAGATAAGAGGACCATTTCTGTCCACCAAAGGTAATAACTAATTTCAATTGTTAAAGACCTTATTAAAACTATATATATATATATAATATTTGCTTATATATTATATATATATAATATTTGCTTATATATTAGTAACTCAGTTTTATAAAAATATATTTCAAATTAAAGATTTTTATTTTTTATAGTACTGCAAATTTACACTGATGAATTATTTAGTATCTGAAATAGTTATGGATATTTGATCAAAATTGGAAATTTTTGATTATTTAAAGTACCCACCAAGTAATTTTAATTAGAAAAAAATCAATTTTGTTTGTAATGTTAAAGGGTACCTGGATAGATAGTGTAATCAAAATTGTCTAAGTATATCTAGAGAAAATCAACCTTTTCACTTTTTGCCCTTCAGTAAGCAACACTTAATTTTAAGGCTCGATATCTCACTCCACAAACTCTTAGGGGTAATCTTATGAAAGCCCTAGATATCATGCCCGATGGGTAGAATGGTTTCGGCTCTACAAACAGACTGACGGCATCGAGTAAACCTCTTTTTCGGTTTCAGTGGGTCATAAAATGTCGACATTTATCAAAATCTTAAGAGTTTAATTTTGTTTACGATCACAATATTTCACTCTCCGAGAGGTCTATATAAAGTAAAAGAAAAAAAGTACTATCGGATGTAAGATATTGTATCGCACGCCACGTAAAAGTGTTTGGTGGAAAAAATATCTTATAGTTTTAAATAAATGCAAAACTTTAAAAAAAAAAAAGTCATATCTTAACAATTAATGCAATTTTAAAAGAATTTTATTTCATTTAACATTAGGTGGTTCAAGTGTGATTCATATAGATGAATCTATATTTTTACTTTCTTTCTTTCTTTCTTTGTTACATGTAACTAAACATTTGTTGTTATTATTTGAGCTATAAACAGGCTCCTTTTCTATAATTTTTGAGAACTTTGGATGCTTATTAACATGGAATAAATTATTAAAAATACATCTTAAAGCTGTCTTGAGATAATTGTTGCATGGAATAATTAGAGCTCTAACAAGTTATGAGAAAATCCATCATTTAAATCAACATATTCAAAGGTGGCACAAAATGAAACACAAAATGAAAAATATATATTTTTACTTTTATTTATGGAAAAAGCCTAAATATTTATTGTCATCAAAGTTGTATTCACTCTACGGTGCATGGACAGGTTGGCTAAAACACTAACTTAACTGTTTTTAAAAGCTAGACCTGGCTATGATAAAGGAAGTAGCTGATAAGTTCTTGACAAAAAAAAACTAGTCAAAATGTTGTGCATTTTTTGTGGATACAACTTTCGCTAGTATTTTCTCTTCACATGTTCTGTTAGAGTAATAGGAGTTGATGGTGTTGTTTTTACGGAAAGTAAGAAATAATGTGTGGTTTTTATTTGCCAAACTAGATTTGGAACGGCAAAAACGCTGTGAAAAAGTTTTTTTACTCTTCCTTGCTGTCTTGAGTATCTTCCTTTTAACAACCTCTTAACTACCAAAGAAAACGAATTGTTGTAAAAAGGATATAACATTTTTATATTATACTTAAGGATATAATACCAAACTGTGCCAAATTTTGAGTTAGGGCATATCATTTATGACACAATTTAGAAGGTATAAAATGATAGGAAACATTTTGAGTTAATATATTTACAGGTTAAAACAAGGGAAATAATTAAGTTTTGTAATTTTGCACATATGCTCGTAAAGGCGGCCTATAAAGCTTATTAAAATTTCTTAAATCCCCTAAATGAGTTTCATCCGCCATATTGGATATGCTGGCCCACTTTACACAATCATATATTATATTGTAATTTTATATTAATAATGAAAAAAATATTCATAGCACGTAAAAATTAGGAAGAGCATTGTGGTTGAATCTGTCAGTGCTAAACCAAAAGTCTTCGTCTCAACTCCCATCTACCAAATATAATTTTAAAATTTATTAAAAAATAAGTCACCCAAACTAACATAAAGTTTTTCAGTTCAATTTTGGTTCTTTTCAATATAACGTTTTATTAACTAAGGATGTATTTGGAATTATTTTTTTATGATACCATTAAAAAGTGTACATTAGGCTTACATCTCAAAGTATTTAAGAAACTCTACTAAAGTTATACAAAGATATCTTTAGAAAATGTTACTTCCACGGATTCATACGTCAAGTCATGTTATCTATAACCGTCATTTATGACAGATAATATATTAAAATGTTATAAATTTGACTTCAAATAATTATTTTTGTATTTTCTAAAAGACTCTATACATATTTATTCGTAAAAAATTGAGGTATAAAAACGATAAATAAATACAATAGCTAGACTTTTTTTTAACCCTCACGTCTTAGTACCTGTTCAGGCTATAAGTTTAGAATGATTGTTAATATTACCACAGATTCAAATACCATACGTTATATATGGAAAATGTTTCAATATTACTTTAATTTGTTAGGCACTCGATGAATAAACAAAATACTGTAATATTAAAAAAATATCTTAAGTTACCCTATATGTATCTCCAATTCTGAACAAATATTTTTTTGACATTGATATATTTGTACTGTTTATATTTGGTATCATAATATTTATTTACGTTGAGTATATGGAATAATTATCATAGAACCCGCTGTGGTGGCCGCATTGTCTAGTGCGCTACTCTCGCAATAAACTAGACTCCAGATGAAGGGGAGATCGTGATTCGATCCCAGTCGGGTGTAATGAGGGTGGTTTTCCCTAAATAGTTTCCCACTATTTCGCTCTTCACGCTCTTCCTAAATTCAACATTCATTATCCCTATAATAATTGCAAAAATTGTTTGACCGACATTCATATTATTTTAAAATAATTACAACCTCTTAAACTGTGTCCATGTTTTCTTATAGATACACAATAAATAACGTGTAAATTTGTTAACGTGCTAGAATGTGCTGTAGGGGAACAAGAAAGTTATTGAACTGTTTTAGTGCTAATCCACAACTCCAAATTAAAATTTTTCTAGCATAACCAACGTATAATTAATGTAAAGTAATCTATAGTGTGTAAAATGGTTAATTAATTATTTATAGAAATGTGTTTTTAGAGTGGTAATATAAGCCCGTTAAATAAACAAACACTATTATTAACCACGCAAGAATGTTCGCCTTTGAAGTCTAACATTTAGCACTTGTTCTAAATGTAATCAAACCATGTTTTATCCCTCATACTAGCAAAGGGGCAAACTGATTTTGATTAGCTTAATTGTATATGCGCTAGAGTTGTATGCGTCCTATGAATAATCTGCCTTGAGCAAAGAGGCGTATGATGAATGCACTATGCATTGTTTGATAGACAACCTGGTGAGGAAAACTTTTCAGGGCAAATATTTCATTACTGAGATAAAAGGCAATAACTACTCATTCATTCAAACGGAGATGATAATAACAATGACTTGCACACTCTAGCTTTGTTTCTCACGTTATTCAGTAGTGAATTCAGTTTGTTTTGGCTGTGAAAATAGAATATGGCCCAGTTTCCATCGGAAAGGTTTTTTAGAAACAATAATATAAATAAAATAGCCGAAGCTGTTATTAATTTTAGAGAGGAATTCGCCATCTAGATATAATATTCTGAAAATTGAAAAATTAAACCTAAACACGTGAATTGAACCCGGGACCTTTGGCTTAATACGCCAATGCCGTACCACTGAGCTATCCAGGAGGGTTCGATTCCCGTGTCCAGGTGTCATTCTTTAATTTTCAGAAAATAAAATAAATATTTTTGTGCTGTTAATATTGATAACATTTGAATATATTGTTAGTTTTATTTGACATCCTGTAAAAACTGGGGTGTGCGAGTACTCCAAAACTCGAATTTGACTCAAAGATTTTTACTAAACTCAAAAAATTTGAGTACTTGGAATTTTATATCTTTTCCTCAAAAATCCCTAATGTAATTAAGTTTATTTAGTTTTAAGATATCATTTCATAGCAACTGGAATCCCTCAATATTTACTTTTGTCTGGTTAAAAATTAAAAAAATAGTACAATTATAATACATTTATTTAAAAATTCAAATTTGTGTGATTATAAATTTTTCACCAAAAAATTTTATTCCAAAAAAATTATGTATGTACTTATTTATAGTCTATGCATGGCTTTATTACAAAAATTCAAGTTGAAACATCTCCTTTCACAAATATTGCACCATATTATCCGAACTCTGAAAACTCGTTTTCATTCAAACTTGACTCGAGCTAAGCTCAAAGTAAAATATGCATACTAGTTCACACCTAATAAACATATGTATCAAAAGTGACCACTGAAAGTCACATGTCTTCATGTATGAGTACAAGAAAGTAAATCTAATAGCTTTTATAGCTTTCAGATCAACCCTACGAAAATTGGACAGTATCATGGCTACTATTAAAGAAAAAACTAGTAGCTATTATTAAAACCTGTACATATTTAAGATAACTAAGGTCACATATGTCTATAAAAAACTTGTATGCAGTTTTAAGACAACGTATGTCGTAGTTTTCAACTCTATAAACATTTATTTGTGGATTAGAGGGGAAATCAAAGCCAGTGTACACAATTAAAAAAAAGTTAATCTCTATCTTTCATAGAAAATTAAATTATTCTAATTAAATACAAAAGAAACAATTTTCTATAACCAATTCGAACTTTTCTTATAGCATCAACCATTCCCAAAAGGATGGAAACCACTATCTTTTAAATAGTTGCCGTAGTTTTCACAATACCTGCCACGTGATAGCTGCAATTTTATTTTTATTAAAAGTTTTTTCCACTGAAATAAGTGCAAAATAAAGGGTTCTTGTGTAAAGGGAATAGGGGATTTAAAGTTCAATTTCTGAGCAAAGGGTTATACCCGTGACATATTTACTAAATAATTTAACCTAGAACATTAATACCAATGGTAAACAGCAGACCTCAGCATTTGAATCTTAATATTTATGCTCAATCATAAACCTATATACAAATAGAAAAAAATAGTTAAATTATATCTGAGGTTACCTATGTATCCTATAGAACTGTAGTTTCAATAATCATCCATGCATTCGGTAGCTGGCTATAATAATAATGGGTATTATAACAACTTCTAAAAATAGCCAGATAAACCCTAAAGGTTTCCTAGAACATGTTAGATACGAGAAATTAAAATAGTGTAACGCTTTAAGTAATCGTGTTAATTATTTGAATTATATTCTGAAAATTGAAAAATGACACCTGGACACAGGGATAGAACCCAGGACCTTTGTCTTAGTACGCCAATGCTCTGATTACTGAGTTATTCAGGAATCGTCCCGTACCCAGGGTCATTCTTCACTCATATTTTAAGGCAGTCTATGATGGACGTGCGGAAATCGTCGGCTACAAATGTGTGATTTTATTAATATCACGAGTTATCAGATAGCGTAGCCACCTTCGAATCGGTAGTTGGCTTATTGCTGCCACTTGTTCAATTATTATAACTAAAATGGATTCCATATTTAAGAATCAAATAGCTAACTCTATTATAATTTATTTTAATGAGGCTATACTACATCTATATCATATTCAGAATATGGTATCTAGATGGAGTATAGCCTCACTAAAATCATATATAATAGCTTTGGCTATTTGCTTCTTAGATTTGGATTATAGCTATGGAATGATTATTTTTAAATGTACTTACTCCATGGCACTAGAAACTGAAAGCTTACTTACAAAAGTAAGCCACCTATCCCTATCGTGAGCTATTTCTATCCAGTCCACCTCATTACACCCTATCTTTTTGAGGTCCATTCTAATGATATCCTCCTATCTGCGTCTAGGTCTTCCCAATGGTCTCTTACTACTGGGTTTGTTAGTAAATACCATAGAGACAGTTCTAGATTCTTATATTTGCGCTGCATGTCCTGCCCAGCGTAATCTGCAAGATTTAATTATCCTAACAATGTCTTGTGATGAGTACAGGATATGTAGTTCACCATTATGTAACCTCCTCGATTCCCCAATATCCTCATCCATTTTTGGACCAAATATCTTCCTAAACATCTTGTTTTCGAACACCTTAAATTGATCTTGGTCATGTAAGATAAGATACCATGTTTCACACCCATATAGAACAACAGGTAAAACTATTGCTTTGTATATTATAAGTTTAATATTCCTTGAAAGTAGGCGAGATGTCAACAACGTTTTGACCGGGTAATAGTTTGCATTTCCCGATTGTATTCGTTTCCGAATTTACAATCTAATATGATTATTGTTAATTAAAACAGTTTCTAAAAATTTAAACTTATTATCCACGTCAAATTACCAGTTGTTTGCAGTAATCTCCAAATTATCATCCTCAATCTGTGTTCTTTGTGTGATCATATACTTAGCGTTCATTTCTAAACCTATTTCTTACCATACTATGATAAAATTTCTTTATTTATTGCAGCAGTTCCCTTACTATTATCTAACAACATATTCTTTAAATTTAAAAATAACACCTGGACACGGGCATGGAACCCAGGACCCCTGTCTTAGTATGCCAATTCTCTTACCACTGAGCTATCCAGGATTAATTCCGTACTCAGGGTCATTATTCAATCATATGTTAAGGCAGAGTCTGTGATGGACGTACTAAAATCGTCAGCTACAAATGCGTGATCAATTAAGATCACGATCTCTCAGATAACACAACCACCCTTAATTCGGGAGGGCCCTATGCTGCTAAATGTACAATGACATCTGTACGAATGCGCATAACATCATGGATAAATAGTCAAACCATTATATTTTATGAATACGGCTATAGCCATATCTAAATATTATATTATTTAAATTAAAAGATTACATCTGGATATGGGAATCAAACTAATGACCTTTGGTTTAGTACGACTTATCTTCCCACTGAGCTATCTAGGAAGTTTCCCGTGACTAGAGTAATTCTTCACTCATATATCCATCATAGGCTCTGAATCAAAATATGAGTGGAGAATGACCCTAATCACGGAAAGCTTCCTAAATAGCTCTGTGGTAAGAGCATTGGCGTACTAAGCCAAAGGTCCTGGGTTTGATTTTCGTGTCTAAGTGTGATACTTCAATTAAAAGAATATTATATTTAGATGTGGCTATAGACGTAATTAAAAATATAAATAACTTGTCTATTTAATCAATTCTTACCTAACAGGGCTAAATCATCTGTATGTATCTTAATAGCTGCATTGCACCGTTTAATTTCGAGCCTTTTTTTTAACAACTTATAAATATTAAATTAATGATAGCTTCCCAATAGATAAAATCACTCACGTTTATTTTAAAATAAAAACAAGTTCTAAAAATATAAATGAACAATTTGTTATAATCATATTTTTGTTTACTGACGTAATCCGATTAATTAAATGCTTACATGAATATAAGCTTCCAACATATTATATATCATTTCTTTCTAATTCTTAGTATTGATTTTTTAGTTGGATGTAAGAGCTGTATGGAAAACCTAATTGCTAATCAATCCTCTAAATTTATATTTGATAAACATCAACCTTTAAATAATGAAGGCCCTAACCAAATTGAGAAAATCTCGCTAGCGAGCAAGTAACATACATTTTAGTAGGGGGAGGGGAATTTAATATCTTACCTCATTGGTAAGCAGTACGAAAAACTAAAGTTAAGTACAAGTATACATAGTGTGCTGTAGTTTTACGGTCGATATACATGTGGTGTTATTACAACATGTAGATAACTACTGTGGCTTTGTTTGACAAGGATCCGTAGCACAACTTCCTTCGGAGGGGAAATATTAGTCGTCGGTCCCAAGTCGATTGTGGCATGTTAAAAGAAACCAGGAACGTATGTGAAAATACTTTTCCCAGAAAAATTGGTAGGACTTTTAGTGCTCGCTCATAGAAATGTATGGTGGAAGGCAACTGAGACTTACCACACTTCCTGAACTCCCCTAGTGCATGGGATTTCTACCAGATGTTGCAGGTGGCACTAACCATTTGGAAGGGCTGAGTACATGCCCAGCTCTAGATGGATAGAAATCACATCAGACCAACCTTCTGGTTGTTGACTTAAGAAGCTGTTTGAAAGGAACTTTATGTTGAAAATGTATTTTATTTTTATTTTAGACAGAGTTCTTTTGATCATATGTAGAATGTCCTTATGCTGTTGAGTTGAACATAGTTTAGTTTAAATATATTTTGTAGGGAGTCCAATTTTCATGGGAAAGCTAGAAAATCTATTAGATCTACTTGCATATATTCATATGTCAAGCTATGTTATCTGTAGCTGTCACTTGTTAGACATAATATTTATAAAATAACACTTTTTGTAGGGTCTGAATTAAGACGTTAGGAATTTTGGTGGCAAAATATATATTTGTATTTTCGAAAAGGTGGTTTTAATGAAAATTGAACTTTGGTGCTCCATTGGTCATAATATTTGTATTATATCTTTGTGTAGTTCTCTTATGATGTTGATCTGAACTGAGCTGAGCTAATTAGTGATTGTGAGAAACAAACTTGTATTTTAGATTAGGCAAAAATATTTTGATGATGCTGTGCGCAGTGGTTTTGTGCTTGTGAACGATCTTCTTTAAATGATACGCTAGGATAATGTATTTTAATGATAATTTGAATGATATATCCCGTTAAACATGTAACTAATGGCAATACTTTATATATTGTTACTACATTATTATTATTATTATTATTATTATTATTATTATTATTATTACTATTAGCACCGCGTCTAACTACCCGTTCGGGATATACGCACTTACGCTAATGTGTGATCGTAGGATGATTGTGAGATGAAATGGAGGACCTACAGTTTAACGAGGAATCCGAACCACGGTGGAGGCCTGGCATTCCTCACATTCAACAAGTGGTGATTAATACACGTCTTGTCAGAGGTGAAGGAAGGGTTTAGCAATCGGATAGATCTGTGTCGGGACCGAGGATTGAACCCCGGACCCCCAGCACAGAAGTCTGACACTTTACCCCTAGATCAACAGGTCACCTATTATTATTACATTATTGTATTGGTTGGGTGCATAGTGTTGGGATGGATCTCAATTGTCCTTTTATGTCACGCCACGTAGAGTTTTTGAGTTAATAGTGTGTGGAATGCTCTTGTGACGTTTCAGATGATTGTTTTTAAATAAGGTGTGCAATGCTCTTGGCAAAAGTCTTGATCTGATATTCTGTGCATTGTTCTTGTTATCGTTGTTTAGAAGTTCTCAAGGATTAATACTTGCGTAGTAACAATAGTGAATTACTACAAACGTAGATTTAATCAAACCTAGATCGGTAGGCACGTGAGTTATTATAACAAGATCATTAATTATGGTTTGCAGGCTTTTACTAAATGGTTTTCCACTCTCCTTTCACGAAAATATGGATACCTTTTCTATAAACGATAGTATCCTCGTCCATATTCCACTATCTCGTATGTGGAATAAGACGCGAAGCAAAATATTTCAGTATGCAACAACGAGTTGGACAGTTTTCTAATTGCCATATCAAGGGATTTGTGACGTCAATTAGTAAATAATATATTTTTCTCTCACGCAATCCCAAAATCTCTCACAATGTCATATATCAGCTGTTTCTTGTAAACAGAAAATACTGTGGTGATAAGCATCCACTTCTCCCATGAGCACTTATAAAACGACTAAATATAAAACAAATACTTTACAATTTCGTTGTAGACAAATAACAAAATTTTATTAAAACGATATTACGAATAAAACACTAAGCAGTTACAGAATACATAGAGACAAATTAAAAAGAGTACGTTTAATGGCACAGATTGTTCAGCTCCTTTGTATAAAAATGGAGACATTTACTTAAAACTCGTAATAAATTGTTTCAGAAACACCATATAAAAAATATGATCACATTCCATCAAAGAGTATGAATGAAATAATAATATACACTGTTCCAGATTATTTAGAAAAAATAACATATCTGTTCACCAAAGAGCATACATAACCATCAACTCCAGATTTTCCAGACCTCAATTTTAAAAATAATTTTGCAAATAGGTGATGAGTTATTGGTTTTATAAAAATATATTTTAAATTAATTTTTTTTTATTTTGAATAGTTATTAAACTTTCCAATGATAAGTAATTTCGTTTCTCAAATATTTACTGATATGTTATCATAATTTGGAGATATCTTAATTTTCACAGACAAATGAGATGCACCATTTTGTTTAAAACGTTAAACAAGGCCTAGATATTATGAATTTTAATCAAAATCGTTATAACCAATTTCTAGAAAATAAATTTTTTTTCTTTAAACCCTTAAATAGACCACCCTTCATTTTATGGCTGTAAATATAATTTTTTTTTAAATCCTCTAGAGAATCTAATGAAAACCCTAGAAATCAATTTTTAGCCCAACGGGTAAAATGGTTTCAGCTCTAGACAAAGATACAGACAGAGGGCATCGAAAAAAAAACACATTTTCTGATTCAATGGACATAAACATTTCGATTTAGATTTTTTTATCACAATGCTTTCTAGTAAAAAGTATTAATATTGAAAGGCCACCAGATTCCAATGAACTAAATATAATAAATTGTATAGTGTTTTAAAGGAGTTCAAAATAATTATATTTTTGTTAACATTTCATTTTCAATGAAAAGCTATTAATACACTCTTGACTCACAATCTGTTGCTCCAAAATAAACATTATAATATCCTTCCTTAACATTACCATTATTATGGAAACAAATTTAACACATTTATTGATGTTTATTTGGATTTTACTCATTTATATTAAATCATTGACATTTCAATAAATATGTTAATATTTTAATATAATAATGAAATTATAATATAACGTTCCATATAATGTATATTCAGAATATAAAAACTATATGGCACCAGCCCACAAACGAGATATACCAACCAAGTAGCCCCCATATGTTGGCGAAGATAGTGCCAACATTTGAGTATAGATGGTGTCATATGGTCAGCACAATGAACCCTTCTGCCATTAATCTCAGTTTTCTAGACATGGACCGCTATTTCTTTATTAAAGTTCTCATTTAGAATAAAAGTTTGACATAATCAATAAAATACAAGTTGCTTATCCCCCCGCCCCCTCTAACATGTTTATAAAAATAATTCATGGATATAAAAATTTACCAGGTCACCCATAGGATCGTTGAACAAAAGTTTTGGATGTAAATTAAAACATTTCAACGTCATAAAATCAGCCCTGTTGTCTTGAATGATATAGGATAGTTCAGTTCCAATAAAAATGTATGCACAGGGCAATTCTAAGTTCTTCTGTATCGATTGCTTTTGAATGGCCTTGGCCGGTGTATGTGGGTATAAGCGTCTTGCGCTGATGTGCTAGGAAGCTCCAATTGTTTATTACAAACCATTTGTAATAAAACTGTAGTAGGGCTTTGGGAAAGTTAACTATGTGCAATCAAGTTTGACTTTACAGGATTGTAATGAGGGGTAGGTAAGAGGTGCACCCACCCGAGGCACCCTAGGTCTGGGAACCAGAGGAAAAGAATTATTTACTATTCTTCTGCTACGTGCGTTACTAGCAGTCCAGGCTAAAAACGTTCAATTACATTAATGACTGATTGAATAAGGACGAGAAAAATATAATTTAGAGGACTTGTACTCACATTTTCGTGTAGAGAGAGTATTAACCTATTTAGGGAAACCCTGACCTTCCCACCACCGGCAAACAAGACTATATGAGCTTGACATTTACGACACGTGTCCATGTTCCCACAAGCTAATTTCTAAATTTTATGCAACCAAAAATAAAGTTGGCTTCTATTCTCTTATTTTGGTAGCAGATTCGTTCTGGAAGGCCTTATTTTGGACCATAATCCTACTGTATATTAGTATTTTGGCACGAAATAAGGCCTTCCAGAACGGTAGAAGGAAGTCCGTTCTGGAAGTCCTTTTATTCTACTAAAACGTTGCTATACAGTAGTATTATGGTAAGAAATAAAGCCTTTCAAAAGGTTCTTCCAACCAAAAACCGGGTATTAATGACACTATCAGCTTGGCTCGATAGTATCTTGTTTTCTTCTACTAACTACTGAAGCGTTCTATTGCTTAGTTTCCAAATTAAATACGTTTCAGAGTTATTAGTCGAAAGTGCACTGGAATGTAACAAGAAGAATATGAGAATGCAGCACCAACCAGTAGGTGTTTCTTCACTCTCATCAATTGCGCCAATGCATGTTCAGATGCTACGCGATAACTAATCAAATAATGTCCTTACACTAAAGCTCACACCATGACTAACCGTACCTGGAATTTACATTTTGCGAAGTATACTTAACAAATAAAATTATAAGTAAACTCAAAATTAAATATATTAATAGCCAACAAGATTTTATATAGATGTTGACCTCGATGGTCCTAGATTTAAGTTCTCGCCTCAAGACCCGATGTTCGTCGGCTCAAGCCCAGCTGAGGCCAACAGATATTTTGATTGACAAAAATCCAAAGCACAACTTCTTTCAGAAGGGAAATAGAGCTATCGGTTCCATGTCGACTATGGCATGTAAAGGAACCCTGGAAGGTTTGTGTATCTACTTTTCTGGCAGAATTGGTAGGCTCTTTCACGCTTTGTTTCCTAGAGCAAATTTAGGGGGCTAGCGTCAAGAAAGGGCTTCTGGCTGTAAAACAGGTCCAAAAAAAAATTACATGCTCTGATTACTTGTAATGGATTAAAAATGTCGGCCCCGCATAGGTGGGATAATATTTAGGAAAAGAAGAAAAACAAGGGTTTTTATAGATTTGTATCAGGAAATTACGCTATGAGGCATTGCATTGGGTGGTAGCTCTCCACGGACCACTGGCGATCACGTATCGTTTATCTGAGCAGGGATTTGGAACGTCTGTGAGATAATCCAGAGTCCATCACATAGTTCCAGAGTCCCTAAATAAGAGGATTGGTGGAACCCGGCAGCTTGTCTTAAGAGGACTACGCAATCCTCCGTGGGAATGAAGTCCTTGATAATCGGCATCTTAAAGTCTCTATGTAGTCTTATGGGATTGGAGACAAACCAGTGCTTGTCCACAGTGATTCTCAGACACATTCACTTTAGTTGGAATATTTTAAAATTAGATGATAGAATCAACCGATGGTTTTCCATGGCTGTGAAATATAGTATCTTACCGTACATTACGAAATTAAATTTAGATTGTTGGAAACAAGGTGCTTAGGAAGATATTTTGTCTAAAAGGGGATGAAGATACTGGGGAGTGTATGAGGTTACATAATTATAAGTTACATACCATGTATTCGTCACAAGACATTGTTAGGTTAATCATTTCATGTAGATTACGGTAGGCGGGACATGCCACGCGAATAGAGGAATATAGAGTAGCTTCGTGGGTTAAAGGCCTAAATATTAAGTAACATGCTAAAATTGTATCAGTGCTAACATGTTTTAATAAATTAAACAATTTGACTATCGAAAGGTAAGCTGATATATTCTATGAATTGAATAGCTTAGGGGAGGAAGGGGCAGATATACCTTGATAAGGCACTGATTAACTAACTAAAATAACGTAGAATAATATATAAAGTACCAATAGTATTACAGGTAGTAGCGTAACACCCAGGCCCTGCAATGTGGCGGTGGGGATGGAGGGGGGCAAATGGGGGGCCCGCGAAAGGCAACTTTAAATTACTATGAATCAGGTTGAAATAATTGTAACTAAACAATTTATATCTTGATTATTGGCAAATTAGATATTTGAATATGTTTATCATAAAGTGTTGTAAATTATAACTAAGCTATAGCATTATTTCATTCGGATTTAAATAGCGCAGATTTTTTTTTATTTTCATGCAGTTAAGCTGATCGACTGATGATGTTCCCGACACAAAACCGAGGCTAAAACAGTCATTATAAGGTGTGATTACTAAATTACTATTTATTTAGGACTACTAGTTATTTCTTATAACATTTATTAAGGTGTTAGTTTACTTGGGGTCCCTAAAATAAATCTTGTGTGTGTGTGGGGGGGGGCAAGATTAATCTGTTACGCCACTGCGTGAGACCTAATGAAACCAAAACGCTTAAACATTCAAGGATAGTCTGAAAGTGCTTCCCACTTTTTATTCAACATTTCTTTAACGTTTGGCTTAAATCGTGTGAAATATGCAACTGCTTTTGAAAAAAAAAAGTTTACGAAACTTGTTAAAGTTTTATCTAATGGTTTGACGAGCGCATGAGAAACATAATAGAGACCTCATCTGTTTTTGTTAGTTTCTTTTAGTTAAATAAAAAAAGAGAGGGTTAATTAAATATATTATAAACTGAGGTATATAAAGAAAACGGGTCGCTAAAGATTACTTGAACTATGAAAACAAATAAACAAACAAATGAGGCTCTACCACGACCGAGAGTGTTAAGGCACTAAATCTTCAGCTTCTTGTTTGAACTTCGGTCAGAGACTTAAAATGAATAAGTAAAATGGACTGATAGCTTTGCAATGTACACTCCGCCTATCATGAAAGGAAGCCTTTTTGGGATGACTGACTGTACAAAGCCCCTATATTCTAAGCAGAGCCCAGATTTTGATCAAATAAAAAAAAGATAAAAAAATTGACCTATAAAATGCCTTAAGGATTCTAAAAAAAACTTATAATTAAAAAAACCCAACTAAGATCATATATAAAAACTCTTAATAAGTGCACACGACTAAATCAAACATGCATTTTACAAAATCTAGGATGCAATGAAAAGCCTTTAACAACTAAACTCTTGCGTTCTGCTAAATATAATAGTGATTTACAAATATCTGCTAAGAAGTAATAGCTACCCCTTCCCAACGCAACCCTCTCGAGAATATTTGTAGTTTCTCCTCACCAGGAATGTGTATTTTACAACCAAACAAACAAAGAGGATACAAAGTTTATGGCCTGCATTATCTTCTCATTTCGATAACAATGTGTTGAAAAATTTAATGCATTTATAAAATATCGATGGTATTTAAAAATATACTTATTCAATACGAATGCCTTAAAATGATTAAAAAATGACCATAAATGGCCCAAAAATGACTAAATATACCTAAAAATTACTAAAAAATGAAGCAGACTAAGAAAATTTGACCTAAAATTTCCAAAAAGGCCAAAAAATAACATAAAATAACTTATAAAAATATACCTTTCTACAACGAGATCATGAACAGAGTTTATATAATTATTAGCGTTGTATGTGACGAGCCAAATAAAATATGACATGTTATAAAAATGCAGATCCTGCTTATAAGCTCAATCATAGTGGAATGATGTAAGGTAATCTTACTACCCAACAAGTTAAACGATGAGTACATCAACAGAAAGTACCATTCACTAATAATCCATTTCATATTAAATTGCATGATGATCAAATAAAACCTACTTACTCTATAGCACCAGGAACTCGAGAGTTCATTGCCGCACTTACAAAAGTACACCACCTGTGCCTATCTTGTGTTAGTTCTATCCAGTCAACCTCATTACACCCTGTCTCTTTCTAATGTTATCCTCCCATCTGCATCTTAATCATACCAAAAGTCTCTTCCCGTTGGGTTTGCCAGTCAATACCATAAAATTAAAATTAAACAAAAAATCAGTCAAATATTTATTGGAAGACATCATCTACTTGGACATTGTTTTTTCTGCTTATTATCCATGAGATATCGATATTCAAACAAAGTGTGACACCAAATCGTATGCTCACTCGTTTCTGTAATGAGTACGCAGATTGGATTCACCGCGTGAGCCTGGTTTTACCGATGCCACAAATCCTACTAGGGCCGTAGAGTAGGGGCCTAGTCTCATTTGCGACGACACACAAGATTAGATCTGCAGAGTTTGATTGCCAATGGGACGCGTGGTTTATGGGAGGAGTCGGGAGGGTTTTTTGGTGGCTGCCGGGAGTGGCAAAAGAGTGAAATGATTTGGAGTGGACCTGTCATTAACAAACATGGTTAGCTCTATATAGGTAAGGGTGAAAGGGGAAGGGAAGGGAGGTCAATCATTCCGCCTTTAATTTCGAACATTTTAGAGAGGTGGGCAGGAAACTCCCCTGAAACGAACCAATTATTCACGGATTCAGTTAATGTTGGAGCAATATTAAATCATCGCTGCTGTGGCTGTATGTTACATCTGGTTTTTATTTTTCACCACCCTTCCGCCACTCTCTAATCCCTTATTGGCTGTCATAACAGGGCTACTCTATCACACACACCTTTTTTATTTCGTGATATTAATTGTTTTCACGATGTTATTTCATGTTATGCTTTATTGTACTGCTTACTCTTGCTGTTATTTAGAATTTGATGGACGCGTCAACACCAACGGGAAAGTATGGTGTGATAAATTTTTGGTATGGGCAACATGGTAGGACCTTTCAGAAAAATGATTGATGTGGTTTGTTAGACAATCTTATTTTAAATACACTAAAATATGGTATGTCTGTTTAGATTCGAAAATAGCATGAGTTTAAAATCACCTCTAACATGACCAGGCTTACATCTTCGTATTAAAGTCAGTCAGTTGCCTATGTATACGCTCCAAAAAGATAAGAATAAGACCATAAAACTTATTTTAATGGTATGTTAGTTTTTTTTTAGTAAAACGTTTAACACAAGAGTTGTATCATAGAACCGCGTCTTACTAGTTGTTCGGGCTACAGACGTCTATACTAATTAGGCTAATGTATTAGGAATGAGTAAAATTGAATTTAGATGAATTGTACTCACATTTTCGTGGAGGGAGAGATGAAAACCACCCTTAGTACACCCGACCAGAATTCTAACTTTGATCTCCCCGTCATCAGCAGTCTAGTCTGTTGTGAGATTGACGCCTTAGACCATACGGCCACTGAAGGGGGTAGTAGAAGAGTTATTAAAGACTTAATCTAAGAATGGATTAGAAGTGTGATTAAGAGTATATACAAATACGTTACTGAACTATATCACACTTAACCCAGTTTGTGGGTAGAGTATCCAGTACTAATTTACCGGTGCCTAAGTGACGCCTGAATGTACTAATCGTACATCCTTTCCGTGGAGGCTCTTTTCTTGTCCCGATGAGGTGAGGAGTATGAGGCTGTGGGTCTAGTACATTTTTTAACCAGACTTAAGCCTAATAAGTCATCCCCTGGTGACTGAAGGGGTGATTCTCTTTTAGGTAAAAATACCCATGATAACAGCTGGGAATTAAACGCAGGACCCCTATATTGCTATAATATTGCACTGACCACTATACCACGGGACCGGCTGCTAAGAGAAACGGACATTCACTAAAGTGTAAAGAATACAATACATTCCCAATTAAAGTAACTTGTGGAACATTACCCCAGCTAACATTCGAACCTGGTCTTCCCCGTAAACGGCGACGAATGGCAAAGCCATAGACCAATTTACCACCTTCACGTGTAGGTAGAATACTAATATTGAATTAAGTAAGTCTTGGAAATATTGGGATACCAAACCAAATTATGTTTAAACTGATCAGTCAAAATTAAATTAAAAAGTTACTATACAGGGCTTGTTTTTATTCTTAATACAAAATTAACTTTGAATATTGACAAGGATTTTTGGAAGGGGAAAAGGAGGAAACTTTGGATCCTTTAGTCTTTCTGTACATACGTCACTGCCTGAAACAACGCTTTTTTTTTATATAATTGAGGAGGGCTCATTGTGCTCTATCCGCAAATGTTGGCACGATCATCGCTAGTGGAGGTGGCCACTCGGTCGATATGGCTCGCTTTTGGGCTCACACCACGCAGTTAATATATGCACTAATATGATAATATTAAGTAAAATGAACATGTTTTCATTATTTAGAATTAACTGTATAATTTACAAAAAACCAACTAAAATTGTGTAACTAAAATATAAGTGGAGGCTATATTTTTCAAACTTGAATTTAGAATAAAATGTAAGCTTTTCTGTACTGCAAAGAGTTACTTCAATTTAACGTAATCAAATAGAGTAATATAATTATTTATTTTTTGTTTTTAAATTAGTACTCTGAATATCTATATACCCTATTGATTATGACTTAATCTAAAGGAAAAGGATTAAAAGGATAATCTACACTCGCATTTTCGTGGTAAGGGGATGGAAAAAATATCGCAACTGCACCCAACCGAGATTCAAAATTCACAGTCTAGTACGAGCCTGACGAAATAGACTATTTGATATCTCAAAATATTATAATTTGGTAAAATCAAGTAAAATTTATTTCTTATATTTTTTTACAAAAAACACACAAACTATCATATCTATAAAATAAGTTTAGTTAAAATGAGAGTAAAACATCAATATAACTTCATACATAACGAAGCAATATATTAATATAGTTCATTTCCAAATACCCAGTAAACTAATTAGTATCGATTCTACCAAAATAATGGAACCAGTTCAGAATTTTTCATTTGTACTGGAATACGGGAAGGGCGTTCTCCACCGATACACCCCCAATTATTAATTTTAAAAATGTAGATATGAGGAGAGATAAATATTCAGCAAGCGTTCAAAACCGTAAGCGCGCGCACTCCATCACTGATTACACTGTAGAATAAAACTAACAGGAAAAGCGTGATGCTGCAACTGGGAAATTAATTGACTTTTATATTAGCCATGCAACATGATTAATGCGTCTGTGTTCGTGAGAGTGGTCATGCGCACTCCTACCCAAAAACTAGTCCGTGTACACTCATTTCCCTACACAAAATATGGACTCTTTCATACTTTAGAAATGTTTTGCAACGCTTAATAATGTCATAGAATATTAACGCCCAACGAGACAGTTTAATTTGTTTCTTTTCTTGCCTTTATGAACTTACATGTTTCTTAAATAATCTGTCTATAAATCATGCGTTGTTATGGATTGCATTAGGTCTATATTTGGGGAACAGAGAGTAGACCTCAGTAAACAGCAATATGGGCATAGGGTTCGAATATATTTTCGACATTTTGAAAGGGCAAGGACATATGTGCGGAAATAAGGACTAAGAAATATTCAAATAACTTCATTTTCAATTGTAAAACAAAGTTTAAAATGGTATCCATTATATTAAGGATCTCATTTCTTTTTTATATCACTTGTAGGACTAAAGGCGGTG
>CABFWB010001803.1:42767-65683 GCA_902151455.1 Timema bartmani
GGGGAGGGGAGGCTAGCTTGATTAATTATTACTATCCAGAAAGCCAAGGTGTGATAACAAACCATGCTCACAATAATAATATTATAACAAAAGTTATTTTTATAATTATTTCTGCAATTGAACGTTGAGGATTTTCCTTGAACATATATTGATTATCCTTTCCCCTTTAAATAAAGTTTTGAATTTTCTTAGATTTATATTGACTATTCTTTACCCTTTAAGGTGACCAGGTGGTCTAGGGGTAAGGTTTAATACTTCTGTGCCGATGATTGCCAAACCCTTCCTTCACCTCTGACAAGACGTGTATTAATCACAACTTGTGAATGTGTGGAATGGCAGGCCTCCACCGTGGTTCGGATCCCATGTTAAATAATTGTAGGTCCTCCATTTCATCTCACAATCACCCTACCACTACGCATTAGCGTAAGTGCGTATAACCCGAACCTGTAGTGAGACGCGGTGCTAATAATAATTTAACCTTTAAATAAAAGTTGGAATTTTCTTAGATTTATATTGATTATCCTTTAACCTTTATTAAATAATAAGTAGCTGATTACAGAATGCTAGCATATTTTTATATAGCTTATAATTTGTCTATGTCCTATTTGTTGTGGGTAAAATTCAAGTTATATCACCAATTTCAATATGTTTGAACATCTGTGAAAATGAATAAATAAATGAATGAGTGATTGGTTTATATTAATCTAATATTTGTATATTTACACCATACTTAATTTGACGTCATATCTTACTAATGTCATAAAAGCACAGAAGAAAATAAGATGGATCCACGCTGAACATTGGTTGTTCACTGAACTATCCTCTTTAAATTCATCACTTCTATATTTTAAGAATGATAGAAAGAAAATCTGTCTTTGTATTAAATTAAAAACGTCACCCAGTTTCAAAAAAATAATGTTTACTGCTTATATTACAGATCTATTTTCTTCAACAAATTTGTGCATACGCTCTGGTGGCAATGCGCTGTTTATTAGCAAAATGAAATGGTACGTTATACTACAAACAAAACAATTGGATTTCAGATCCTTAGCTTAAGTTAGGGAAATGGGCCGAATTAAGTTCCATATGTATTCATTTTTAGGCCTATCGGTTTACGGAATTGGAAATATCATCATAGATAGCTAAAGTGCTACCAACTTAGTTCTGATGTTAGACTTAGTTAGATAGAATATTATTTGAGAACCTCTTCAAGGTTATTTTAGTGCATAAGGATAGATTGGCATGTTCAACGCTAACACGGGAGGTTTGGGGGAGATAGGCATGATTTCACATATTTCTTTCCAGGAAAATGTTGGTGCATGCACTTATGAATATAATTTTTCAAAATATAAAATATTCCTTTTTAACAAACAGTAAAAGTTAAACACAAGGACCTATTACTCTTAGCTATGGGGATGATTTAATTAATCTAGAAGACGTGTACCTGCATTAACTTAGAGAGACGATGTGGTAAACCAAATATCGATAGTTCACACATGGCAAAACTCTATCAATGCAACCGACCGAGATTAGAGCAGTTCCAGAAATACATTCTGTTGTGAGATTTGCGCCTTAAAACGCATAACCATTGGTATGGTTAATAATGTTTCCAGCGGTTACCAGTATGAAATAATATAAAAAATATATATTTCCACTATTAATACAAGAACTACTAACAATTTACTTTGAGGAGTAGACTAGTGATTGGGAGGATAGCTAAGAATAAATGCACCCACATTAGCAAGTTAAGAAGATATGAAAATAAAACGTATCTATAAATGCGTGTCTGTGTTACCACTCATATCTTAGTTCGTGGAAAGATAACCAGTACTAATGTACCTCTGCCCAGGGGACGCCTGAATGTACTAATCGTACACACTTTCCGTGGAGGCTAGCCATGTCCCGATGAGATTATTTGATGGGGATAGTGATTATGAGGGTGTAGAACTAGTGAAAGTACTTTACCTAACCTAGGCTTAACCAGACCTTGGTGAGCGTTGGGATAACACCCATTTAGAGAAAAATACACATGGTGCCAACCAGAAATTGAACCTGGGACTACTAAGGTGCGCCGAAAGCTAGGTTACCAGCCTAGGGACACGTGACAAAACTTATAAACAAGTAGATAAGTTCACTGAAACGGCGGTTCTTTGTCAGTGTGAACGAGTGCTTGCAGACAATGATATTTATGCTCGTACAGTATTTTTTCTCACCGTGTTCTACTACTCATTCGGGCTAAACGCTTATGTACTAATTACACAAGTGGTTTTAGGGATTAGGAAGTTAATATTTACAGAAAGTGTACCAGGATTTGCGTGGAGAGTATAGCACCATTTACCACCCTCAGCACACCTTATTCGAACCTTAATCCCCATTTCATCGGTAGTCTAGTCTACTGCACGAGTAGCGCCTTAGACCATGCGGCCACCAAAGCGGTTATGAGGGTGGTTGAATTTAAAGTAAGTGTACTGCATTTTCGTGGAGTGAGATTGGAAAACAACCCTCAGTACACCCGACCGGGGTTCAAACCCTGATCTCCTTGTCATCGGCAGTCTATTTTATTGTGAGAATGACGTCCTAGATCAAGCAGACACCGAAGCGGGTGACAGAGAATTGATTCAGAAATATGTGCGTGAGTGATGAGAAAATGAAGATCCATGCCAGTGCTGAGAACAGGGTATATTTAATGTAGCCTATCTAGATGAGGGCGGAAAGTTGGATGATGAAAAGGCTGCAAAGGAGATCGGGGAAGGCTTGTAATTGCAACGCATTTGCTTGATCAGCCGATTCATGGTTTAAAGATGTACTGGGTTGGTGCATAAGGTGCTTGCTTCTCTACAACTAAGGTATCCTTTTCTCATATATTTAAACCAGTCCTTTTATTCCTCTTCACGTGTTTTTTCTTATTATTTAATTCATACTATCTTGTTTCCCAGTCTCTTTCTTCCCTTCATTTCTCAATTCCCTTTTATTATTGTTAACCAGAGTCGTACCTGGATTTTTTTTTAAGAAGGGCGAAGGGATTATCCCTCGGTAGCTCGTGTGGAAATCCCTCAACAAGAGATGGAAAGGAATATTTTTAACATTAATACTGTAGTTGCTATGAATTTTAAAATACTCCAATAAGCTACTAGCCTAGTCATTGTAGTGGAATACAAATACAAAAATACATTAGTAATAATACTTTAAGGCAGTGGTCGGCAACCTACGACCCGCGAGATGGATACAGCCTATTGACTGGTTTTATCTGGTCAAATATTTAGCAAAAAACAATAACTGTGTTAATAAAAATATACTAATAACTATAAAATAAGTATAAAATTGAGATTTTCTGATCGATATTTTGGTTAAATTGCCCCAATATTTTTAAAAAAACCTACGGCCAGCAAAATTAAAAATTTTTGCCGACTCCTTCTTCAAGGGAAAGAGGGGTGAACCCAAGACCTCGGTAATGCCCTGACACCCAGAAAGATGGTCCGGTGATGGGAGGTGTGAAGTTTCACATTACATTTAGCCACCGCCGATAAGAGTATTCGGGCTAGAGTTCCAGCATTGAATTTTAGGTTGTGATTTTCCCAACACATTTTCATGCTAATTTGTATCAATTTACCTAGCCTTTACTCCTTATACCCTACCATAGACTTAATTGTTATTATTTATAGTTCTAAAGGTACAACTAAAACAATATTTACTCTACTTTACGAAATAATTAGTTCTACACACCAGTTCAATAAAGCATTAATTGAAAAAAAATGTTATTAATTATTTCTATATTTTTGTATTGTTTACATAGAAATTATTTAAATAATTAAGTAAAGTGTTATTTTCCGTCGATAATATTTAAATCCTTCTTCATTTCTGGCAAAATCGTTTGAAAGTCATGTCAAAACAGCAATAGTTTCAGCAATAGCTTGTAGAGAGATGTTTTAGGAATGTTTTTGTGAGTTGTTTGCTGTCAAGATCTGGTCAAATCTCTCGTTGATCTTCTTTGGGATCCGGCGTGATGATGACAAGGGTCAGTTTTTAATTTTATTTAAATTTGAACACAGCTATTCGGAGTAAATTTGTTTTTATTGATTATATTAATATCTTGCCCAGAATTATTATGTTTGAACAATAGATGTGGTGGCGGAGGCTGTAAGAGGGGGAGGCGAGAAAAAAGCCGGCGTATCTGCGGTTATTATGGAAAAACATTTTGGCCAAAATAGGTAAAATATTGCTCCAGTAGAAACACAGAGTTATTATTCCATTCAGAAATCTTACGAGTTTATAGAAAGAGAGAGAAAGTCTGTGCGGTGTGCCGTACCATTTATTTTTCAAATAGACACCTCAATATTACTTGAATATCTCTCAAGGGGGTTCTGGAGTTTAGTGAGAACTTTTTCTCTTAGTCAAGAAAGTTTGTTAGATAATGTCACCAAGCTCATGATGGATATTTAGGAAATGTTGATACCAACATGTGAAGAAAATTAAACTCTATGTTTATACTGAAGCAATATTTTATTTATTTTGGCCAAACAAAATTTTGCCATAAAAACTGCAAGATCACTGGCCTTTTATAGCGTCTCCTTCCATCCCACCTTAAACTTGATATCTTAGCGCGTCATGGACCGTTTAGTTGTAAGGTTTAAAGTCTAGTTTGAAAATTGGAGAATAGCTTAGTGCGGACCGTTCCTACATGAAGGTTGTGGACTGAAAGAAAATTATAGATCAAAATGTTGCGGACCATTCCACAGTAAGTTTGGAAGTCCAATTAAAAATGAACCTTCTTTTTGGGTATATTTTCGAAAAGAATCGTTCTAGTGGATTCGTTTCCTTATTTTACGCCATGTTAGCATCATGCTTTGATTTTATTCTAGAGAGAAAGGAATTGTTCTCGAAATTGTTATTTTTCTCAAGTATTTGCAATAGGGGTCGTGGACTGTGAACAAAATAACATGGTTGTAAACAACATAAAGAATAAATAAATGATCACCCAGTTCTGTGAGAAGATTTCCTAGCACATGTGGATGGATTTAGTTTTATATTATAAGACTCGCTTTAATCGTTGGGTGCTCTGCCCCCAAACTCCCAGTGGGATTTCTTTGCAAGTGGATATAAACTAATGTAATTCCAGCATTGTTTTGAACGTAACAACTTAAAGTTACCGGTATTGTATTGTATATACCGCACTGAGTTTAAAGTTGCTCCACCATTTTGAATTCTTTTCGGAGGTTAAAAATATTTTTTTTAACTTTTTTGAAATTTTTTCGTTTGTTACAGGTTAGAAGCTATAAGTTTGCCAAAAGTTTCTAGCTCATCTGGAAGTGGGTAAACATTAATGTCAGTGAGTGAGTCAGCCATGTGGCTTTATAGTAGTATAATTAAGCGTACAACCCGAACGGATAGTAAGACGCGGTGCTAAATAATAAATAGTAGTATAATTATTAATTAATTTGAAATATAGTTAGGGTAGGAACTTTTGATAAGAATTACTACGAAATGAAAAATCTATTTCATTACCAGCTGTATTGAATTGAAACATTGAAAAATGTCTGTACATTTTGATTGCAAACGATTTAGGCTGTGTTTTTTTATTTTAAAACTAGTATACATAGGGCTTTGATTAATAAATAGTGTACTATGGATATAAAAAATTCCACTAATTCAATAACAATAAAACTAGTATACATAGGGCTTTGATTAATAAATAGTGTACTATGGACATAAAAAATTCCACTAATTCAATAACATAAACTAGAGCAATGATTCCGAAACTTTCTCGACTCGCGAGCCCCTTTCGCAAACATTTGAGTTGCATGAGCCCCCTGATATATATCCATAGCCATCCACTTAATTTTATACCTAATTTTTATGAAATTTAGTTATTAATTGTAATCAAAATATGTAAAACATTTAAATTATTATTATTATTATTATTATTATTATTATTAGTACCGCGTCTTACTAACCGTTAGGGTTATACGCAAACAACATTTAAATTAACCCTGATGTAGCTGTGGTAGGTACCTTGGGATACCCCATCAAATATAATGAAATAATGTTGAAGCTACTTAAGTACAAGTTCAAATAATTACACATACAATTATTAGTTATATATTTATTTAAAAAGAATTAAAACTGAAATTAAATAAGCAAAGTACTGTAGTTACATTTTCTTATATTTACAATCACATTTCACATGTCTTTTAAAGTGGTGCTGGAAATTGCTGCTTTGACATAACTGAAATACCCTCTTTTTAATCACAAAATTCCATGCCGATTTAAAATTCAAAATTGTTGGCAAGTTTTAACAGCTACTCACCTCTTCACGTGACTTAGTAAGAAGGATGCGTTTGCTTTGGATGACACAAAGCTTTATAGCCAGGAACCACAGAAAATAAATAAAGTCTCAAGTCATTTTCAGTACTGAGCCTGTTTCTGTATTTATTTTTTAAATAGGCATATGAATAAAAAGGTTTCTCGCTCAAATATCCAGAAGAAATTGGTAACAATGTTGTAATAGCTTTTTTCGCGAACACTGGAAACTCCTTTAAACTTGACCAGAAAACAATTAAAGACAAAGATTTATAACTTTTCTTTAATTCAAAATCAGTGGAAATTTCAAGTAGCTTTTTCACTCACGCTTAATGTGGAGTATTACAAAACTGCTGTCTCTTCCAGGGGATTGCGAATCCAACTGTTATTATTGGACATAGCTGGGAAATATTCTCTGAAGGTTTTTTCAAGGCCCTTTAAGTGGCCTTAAGTAGCAATGTTCTTAACATTTTTGTCCAAAGAAAGCTGATTTTATACCATGAAGTAGTGAAGGATATCAAAGCACTCCGTTGTATTAATATTAAACACGTTTCCCAAAAGTTAATTTTTTATGAACAATTCGATATGGTCTCAAAACGTTAATATTGACCCCCCAAGATAGAAGATTAAACTGTTCATTTTTGAGAAAATGTCTGCCGAATAGGCCATAGTCTGGTGCCACATCTGACCTTACATGAAATTTTCTTTGTGAAAGGGATGGTTGGTAAAAAAAAAACAACGAAAAATTCGTATTTAAGTTCAAACAATCTTGTAAGAGCTCTCTATACCTCGAGATGACCACTTGACTTCAGTGTGAGACAATAAACAGTTGTAAATGCTTCTCATTTACTCACAAAGTGCTGCGAAAATTCGTTATTACAGAAATATTTTGGCGAACCCCTTGGAAGATTTCACGAACCACAGTTTGGGAACTGCTGAACTATAGGATCCGAGAATAAAACCAGGTCATCCTCGTATTATTACTTTGAACAATTAAAAAAAAAAGTCCACCTAAGATTCAATTATTGATTAAACAAGTTATAATTTCTATGTGTCAAAGCGATGAAATACACAAATTGATTGTAATTTCATTTAAAATAAGGGGCGATTTCCATCAACAGTTGTTATTGAGCTTCATGCATAGCTAGGATTTAAAATGTGTTCCCAATGCTGTGCTTATAATATACATTATTTGTTTCTTTATACTTACTTACTCTATGGCATTAGGAACTCGTAAGTTCATTGTCGCACTTACAAAAGTATGCCACCTATCCCTATATTGAGCTAGCTCTATCCAGGCTACCCTAGACCTATCTTGAGCTAGTTCTATCCACCCTCTCACTACACCGTATCCCTATCTTATGCTAGTTATATACAGTCCACCTCATTACACCATATCACTATCTTTAGCCAGTTATATCCAGTTTACCTCATTACACCCTACCTTGAGCTAGTCCTATTCAGTCCAACTCATTACAACCTATACCTATCTTGAGCTAGTTATATCCAGTCCACGTCAATACACCCTATCCCTATCTTTATCTAGTTATATCCAATCCCCCCTCATTACACTATATCTTGTGCTAGTTCTATTCAGTTCACCTCATTACATCCTATCCCTATCTTGAGCTAGCTATATCCAGTCCACGTCAATACACCCTATCCCTATCTTTATCTAGTTATATCCAGTCCACCTCATTACACTATCCCTCTATTGTGCTAGTTATATTTAGTTCACCTCGTTACACCTCCACTCTTTCAGGTCCATTCTAAAGTAATACTATTTGCGTCTAAACCTTTCCAATGGTGTCTTTCCATTGGGTTTTCCAATCACTGCCCTGAGCACAGTTCTAGAGTTTTCCATCCACGCTGCATATCATAACCAGGTAATCTGCGAGATTTGATAATTGGTTTCCTTATAATCATAATAAATAGTAAATGTGTCAATGGACGACAGTGTTGGTATAGTGAGGTTAAGAAACAAACGTTAACTTTATGATTATGTTATCTCTTACTTGACCTTTGTGGTATAGTGATAAGAGTTCCTGGCTACAGATCCAAAAGGTCCTGGGCTCGATCCCCAGCGCTTCCAGATTTTTCTATGAGGCAGTGGTCTGCAACGCGGTCAATTTCATCTTCGTGAGGACAAATGGTGAGCTACTTGAATAAATAATTAGCGGCTTCGGTCCAAACAAGTGGGATTAACAACTGGAGGGTTCATTGTGCTGACCACATGACGCCCTCCATCCGCAAATGTTGGTACTATATTTATCAACAGATTGTGGCAGCTCAGTTTGAATAGTTCGCTTGCGGACTGACGCCATGGATTTTTTTTATAGCTACTTATTCCTTGGCTTATGCAAATTGAAGGTTCGACACCAAGGCAATATGGCTTCCACTTCACTTTGTTCCTCGCCATCTGGATCCAATGTAAGGTGTTTACTACAGCGTCCTTTGGATTCATTTTTATGTTGTCTGCCCAATCTAAAGATTATTCATAGTAAAATATTTTATATAATACAAAGTTTTACAGTCATATTTAGTAAAAGCATTAATAGCTGAGAGGGACACTCTGGTTTTTTTTATATCATCGTATGTTTTGTTTTTTCTCAAAATAATTAAGTCACTTATTTACATACATTTGTGCGTACTAAACCACGATTTTAGTTTAAACGCAACTATTTTATTTATTTATAAAAATATATTTAGTTTTTATGCTTCAATTATAAATAAAACAGTAAAAACATAATTGTACTTTCACAGCTAAGTAAAGAAAACGCAGCTATTAAATTTAATAATTCGAGAAAAAGTTTATTCCAAGATGCAATATTATAATATTCATATTATATGAAATTCATGCTGTGCCCGTCTGTCTATCAAAGGCTCTTTAATTCCATTTCCCAATAAATTCGGTATGGACGCTATGGAACACCCATCTTTTTTTAAGGAGAAAATTCCAAAATGGTGGACGCAACGTATCCTGATAACTTGGTAGGGCCATGGATATGAATCGCGCTACCTCCTATTATGAAATACCAACCTAAAAAAAACAACAAATATATACAACAAGGAACAAACCCGCTTCGGTTGCTGCATGGTCTAAGGCGCTACTCTTGCAGTATACTAGACTGCCGATGACGTAGAAATTGAGGTTTGAGTCTCAGTTGGGTGTACTGGGGATGGTTTTCTCAAAATTGTTTTTCACTCTAACTCCACGAAAATTCGGGTACACTTCCTCTAAATCCAATCTTCCTCATTTATAGCTCATCAGTGTAATTAGTACATATGTGTATTGCCTGAACGAGTAGTAGGACGCAGTGCTAAAAAAAAAAAACTAACAAGGAACAAACTTCGCATGAAATCCGAAATTACGCTTTTCGTAGAAAGGCTTTAACTCTCAGTGTTAATGTAGCACCTAATATTAATTACATTATTGTTAATTATGTTAAAAAAAATCCAGTAAAATTTTGTACTTTTAGACACATAAATCGAGTTTTAAAAGATATATTTTAGAAACTCGTAATCGTTGTTGTAATGAACTGGGGCAAGCCTTTTCTTGTGTCACTTTGAGAGTTTGAGGTGATTATTTATCTCTACTACCCTCGTCGCTATCTTAATAATCTTGTACCTCTTCTTAACGTGTACTCTCTGCTCCCGTTTCCTTGCCCTGTCTGTTGTTCCTTCTCCTCTGGTCCTGTTATTATCCAGGAGTCGCGAGAGTAGTACAGGCTCGGGGCTGAATTAATAGAGCGGGGGGGTTTCACCCGTCACAGAGAACAGTTTTACTTTATATTGCGTGTTTACGAGCTTCATAATTACATACACGAGCTTTAACGAGGTTTTGTTCGGACGTGCATGAATTAGACGCTAGAGCTTTATTATATTTTTATTTTATTTATAGAAACATAGTACTTAATTGTACAGAAACTTCAGGGGGAAATTAACAGATATTTACATATTTACACCTCGTGGTTAAAAGGAGGTGTATTTCTGTGAGAACTTAAAATTTTCAACTAAATTATTCAAACATTTTTCGTAAAAATATAATTTAATGAACTATTTATGTTAGTTTGAAAAAATAACAATGTTTAATAGCTTGGTCGAGAATATTAAATATGTCACATGAATATTGTTAGGATGGTTGAGAAGATGTTTGAAAATTAAAATAATACTAATATAATATATATTTTTTAATATGCGGACATTATGAGTTTGTGAAAGTGTATTAATGAACTATTTCAGACTACCCATTCAAATATATTAAACGATGATATTAGACGATACAATTTTTGGACATAAGGTGTTCAAGGTATTTCAACATATCATTTTTACTTTCTTATCTATAGAAAAATTGTAGTGATTGTGAAAATTTTCTTTCTCGATATTATGAAGAATATTCACGTTTTATATGACATGGATCCAAAAAAGTGGTTTTTACGAATTATGTTTGTTCCCATGTCTGTCTGGCTTTGGAAACATATTTGAAGTGGTTTTGATGGATTTTATTCAAACATGATCTTTAGATGTTTTACTTTGACCTTAAATTAAAGGTAGTCTAATGATTAAAGATTCTTTGAATTAAATTTTTCTAAAATAGCTCCAAAGATTTTAATTAAAATGTATATTTAGGTAGCATTTGACCTCCCAAATAATATTATATAGTTGATTTTGGTTAGCATTTGTTTGAATAGTTTACTGATAAGTGATTTTTGAAAATTTTTATTATTTTGAAAATGGTGTAAACGATTTTTCTTAAAATAAATATCTGGGGATTTTTTCGCATCAAAAACTAAACCGTACCCTTGTTTTTCGGGAATACATTGTTCTAATGTTAGTTTACTGTGTCTTTATCGATCTGATTTAAAATCTGTATCTCTAAGCTGTTTACAATATAATTAATTCTATATATTAGTTTTGCTTGAAAAAATATTTTTATATTAATTTACCAATGACTTATTTTTGAAAAAGATTTTGTTCAAAATAGGTAAATAGGGCCTGTATTATACGATAAATAATAGTATGTGCTTATTTTTCTAAAATATATTAATATACTTATGGCATGTTATTTTAGAAAATTTAAAATTTTCTCGAAAATAGCCATGAATATTTAGTTCAAAATGGATTTCTGGGAATTATTCTAAATGATAAATGAGAATGTGATATTACTCTTACAACTAAAGAATAATTTTTGGGGTAGTTTATGAATATTTGTTAAAAAAATTGAAATTTGTTAAAAATATTTGAAATATTTGGTTTAAAATGTATATATTAAGATCTTTTATTGTAGTTACCAGAATGATGTATTTGTTTTTTTAAAGAAATCATTCTTAAAAAAGCAGTTTACTGAAAAACTATTTTTGATCATTTTGTTCCAAGCACTATATAAGAAAGTTGTTGCGATGGCATCGTACCATATATTTATTTTCATATTTAAAATTAGGTGAAGTGTCTAATTCTTATCGCCGCGTCTTACTACCTGTTCAGATTAAACGCATGATAATTACTATAAAGGAGTAGGAATGAGGAAGGGAGTGTACTCTAGTTCCTCCAAGAGACTTGGCTTAGTCCCTTATTCGAAAAAGGTTAAAGATACCTTAATTCCATGGACGAGTTCCTCCATTTGGGGGGCAAAGTTCCTCAATCGAGGGTCGAGTCACTCCACCGGGGGATCAAGTTCTTTCACTAGGGGTCAAGTTCCTCCACTAGGGGTATATTTCCTCCACTGGGGGTCAATTTACTCCAATGAGGATCTGGTTTATCCACTGGGGTCTATTTTCTCCAATGGGGTCTAGTTCCTTCACTGGGGCGTCAATTTCCTCCAATGGAGATCGAGTTTATCCACTGGGGTCAATTTACTCCAATGGGGACCTGGTATATCCACTGGGGGTCAATTTACTCCAATGAGGATCTGGTTTATCCACTGGGGTCAATTTACTCCAATGGGGTCTAGTTCCTCCACTGGGGGGTCAAGTTTCTCCACTGGGGGTCAAGTTTCTCCTCTGGGGGTCAATTTCCTCCCATGGGATCAATTTCCTCCAATAGAGATCGAGTTCCTCCACTGGGGGTCGAGTTCCTACATAAACACTCAAGGAAGCTATTATAAGTAAGAACACCGACTTTTCGCGAACAGTGTTTTTACGGAATGTCTAAAAAATCAATTTTGAAAGCGCTAAAACTTATTTCAAGTTCAAAGAAATCATTATTATGTATTTTCTAGTTCACGAAATAAAACGATAAAAGTATTTATACGCGAAATCGAAGTTTTTTTCACAAAATCTTATTATTATTAGTATTTTAAAACTAAATTCATGTTTTCTAGGCAAAATTCCGTTTGTTCGTTAACACGTAAATAACATTGACGGCCATGTTTATTTCGATTCAATGCCGTAAAAATTCAGTAGCGGTCCAGGTCAAATCTACGCATCCTTTATCATAGTTGTCATCAAATATCAAAGAATAGTCGATGTATAAACAGTGGACTCACAAAAATATATCGTAATTTTATTTTATACTATATAGACTTAATATACCTAAAAACCCGTGTGTTTATTGTATTCCGTTTCAAATCTAATGCTAAAATATTTATTATGTATTTATTTTGATAGTTTAAAATTATTCATGAACTATTGTATTCATTGGATTATTAAATTAGATATTATTTTCATTCCCCTTCAGACCAAAAAAGATAATCGATATATCGAATTAATATTTCTGTGTTTTTTGCTATTCTTATCTTTAGCTGTGGTCTTTGCAAGCCCTGGAGTTTCTAGCTTCTTTTGTGAGTCCATTGTATCTATGTTTGTTATTGTGGGTTAGAATATTTTATCGGTCTTCAGTTATGGCTTGATTCTAGGCCTATATTATATTCGTAAAAAATATAATGTGTAAAAAAAGTGTTTTTCCGTGATTTTTCCAGGTGTTATAAAACAATTTTACGACGAAATTTTTGTTTATTTGAGAATTTTTACAACAAAATTTAAAAAAATTTATAACGAAATCTTAAATATTTATTTACCATAATATAGGGTCTCTAATTATAAGTAACCTAAGTACAATAGCCCAATACACACCTAACTTGCAATCCTTCCAAAATGTATATATAATTGTTATTTGTGGTTCTTACGGGACTATGTATGGCTATTGAAACGTATATGTTCGGAGAAACTCAACACCCCCAGAGAAGGAACCATTTTATAGGTAATCTACCCGCATTTGCATGGAAGGTAGTGGGAAACCATTTAGGGAAAACCACACGACCAAGATTCGAACCCATATCTCCCCACCATCAGCATGCCAGTCCAACACGAGAGTGACGCCTTAGACCGTTCAGCCATTAAAGCAGGTAGCGTCAATATTAATCGTCATTTAAGATGGGAACAGCAGTTTTGATATTTGAAGGCAAAAGAAGAATTAGATCCTAGCTTTGGAGAAATATAATTTTTGTAGAATAAAAAAAATGACTAATGCTAACTACAAACTATTTATGTTTATTATGCTTGTGTTCCAGTAATATGGCTTTAAGTGACTTTGAGGATATGATTTTAGGAACATATTTTTAGGAACCTACTTTTTTTTACTCGCTTCGGTGACTACGTGGTCTAACCCGCTATTTATGCAGTGGACTAGACTGCCGATGACAGGGAGATTGAGGCTAGAATCTCAGTCGGGTCTACTAAGGGTGTTTAAAAAATAATGGTTTTCCATTCCTACCTACACGCAAGTGTGGGTACACTTCCTATAAATATAACTTCCCTAATCCCTAAAATCATTAGTGTAGTTAGTACCGTACAACCTGAACGGGTAGTAAGACGTGGTGCTAAAAAATAACTTCCTTTTTGTGTGTGTCTGCATCAAGTCTACTACCCGTTAGGGATAGCCACGTATTTCCAATATTGAGATCAGGGTTGGAAAGGTATAATTTAGAATAAACATGTTCACATTTCTGTGGACGGAGCGTGAGAAGCCATTTTTAGAGAATATTATATCTAGCACCATGTCTCACTAACCGTTCGAGTTATACGCTCAAGTACTAATTACGGTAATGTGTTAGGAAATGGGAAGGTTGAATATAGAGGAAGTGAGCCCACATTTTAGCCGAAGTAGAGTGGAAAACTGTTTAGGAAAAACCATCTCCAGCTCACCCAAACAAGATTCAAACCTCGATCTACCCATATTCGGCAGTCTAGCTCAAAACGAATCTAGCGCTTTAGCTAACCACTCCAGCGAGGTGTTTTTTTTGTGTGTTGAGAATACACCCTCATTAAAACTACACTTAGGGAGAAATAAAAATTATTGCACTTTGGACCAGTTTCATAGTCAAACTGAGAACGTCTCAAGTGCGGCACTAAATACAAGACGACACCTACCTATACCAGAAAGGAATGGCCCAGTTTAATACAAAAGCTGGCCCATTTAATTTGAGTTTAGGTGTCTTGTATTTAGTATTGTGTTGTAATTGAGGTGTGGTAAGTCAGCCTATGAAACTGGTCCTTAGTCTTGTGACAGAGTCAAGCACGCTAATGAAAATATATAACTCTGCTAGTAATTAAATAATATAGTTTCGACTTTAACTTTTTTTAGCACTTTGTCTTATTACCCGTTCGGTTTATACGCCTAATTACTAATCACATTGATAGGTTAGGGACAAGGAAGGTTTGATTTAGAGGGAATGCACCCGTATTTACGTGGGGGGAGAGTGGAAAACCATTTAGGAAAATACACCCTCAGTATATCCAACCGGAATCGAACCCCAATCCCCTTGTTTTTGACAATCTAGTCCAACACGAGACCACTGAAGCGGGTAGCTTCAACCTTTGTTTGTCTATCTTCAATAATGAATTGTACCTAGTATGAAACGATAATATGATATATATATAACTATATAGATGTGCTACCGTTATATATATGACTATAGCTAAATAAATAATTCATTTTATCTGCGTTTTTTTTTACTATATAAATGATACATAACTACTCTAAAATATGAGTTATATTTGAGTGCAAGTTTCGTTAGTAATTTGTAATAATATTAGCTGTTAAATTATATTGTGGACACTAAGAATAAAAAGGATATATTTAACGAGCAGTAAATTTACGTCGTGCATGTATCATATTCAAAGTTTGATGGCTAACATACGCAATCACTTTTTGCTCGTGCATGGAATTTGACATTTATTTTGAGTGCCGATTACACAATACAATAAAAAAGATAAAACCACACATTCATTTATTAGTATGCTTTCATGTCTGTAAATAAAAAAGGTATGAATAAATAATAAATTAAAATGGGAAGATAGATGCAGGTATGATTATGTACACGTGGGTGTGGAATTTAACTCATAGATTAGGATGGTTCGAGCTGAGAATATAATAGGCCCATTAAAAGAAAAGTATTTCGATTGCTTAAATTATATTCTTAATTATGTATGCCATACTGTGCTATAACGCAACTTACAGCGGAAGATAAATGTACATTTTAAAATAATAAATAGACTTTAACCAAAGAGTCATATAAGGTTTTATTAGATAGTGAATATTACTTATCTATGAACTAGACTAAGATAAACCAAACTTTACTTTAATTTTTACAATCTAAGAAAAGAGCTTTTAGCAGAATGCTTCAAATAATGGGTTCTACATACACACTTTTTTCTCGGGTGTAAAAAAATAGATAAGTTATTGCTATAGGGGAAGTCAGGAAATTATGAGCTCCTTAAGAAAATCTGTTATTCCATAAGAAACAATAAGGCTATCCAAAAGTAATATTATTTTATTCAATTGCTCATTCAATTAGGTCTCCAAAATACAATGAATATGAATGATATTTTAACAGCTTTGGTCTAGAAAAAAATAATAATTAATAATCTGCAAGTGCTCATATTAAAAGCATGGGAGGAAAATATGAGCACACCCGAGGGATTTCAGCCATTTTGTTCGTTGAGGTGAGATGTTAACTTTAATTATTTTCAAGGGATGCCATAAGTAGGTTTCATTTTACATTTGAGCTTAAATAACGGCCAAACAAAATATAAATATAGTCCCTGTTTCTTAAACAAACTATGGGAAACATTTTAGAAACCTAATTTTAAACGTACCTTTTCATAAACTGATAAATACAGGACTGTGTGATTCTTTAATTATCGCCATGCGCTTCCGTCTATGTTGCTATGTTGCTATGTTGCTAGGTTGCTATGTTGCAATTGAACGTTCTTCAGAAAAGTGGCAGCACATACTTGCCAAGGGGATAGTTTCAGAAGGGTATGCTCATATATCACACCTACTCATATTAGCCTGACCTCCCCTACTGACAAAATAAAGCTAGATATTTTAACAACAATTTATATTCTTTTAATATAACCCAATTCAGAAAAAACAAATGTTGTTGGCAGGACGTCTGTTTGTACACTATTGTGGAGTATAAAGGATTTAGTAGATTTATTTCAGATTAAGTATTTAAAATATGTTTTTTTAAATATTTTATGGTGAATATGTATGCAAAAACATAAAAATAATGTTATTTTAATTCAAGTAGTAAATTAAAAAAAGACTTGCTTGAAAAAGTTTCAATACGCTTAATACGCACCTGTAAACATTATTGGCTGCACAACTGATTCCCAACTGATTCCCAACCGTTTCCCAATTGTTTCCCAACTGTTTCACAGCTGTTGGCCAACATGGTAAACAGATTGCTGGAAATCATTAAAGATATATTGTTTCACGTCCAAACCACGATGATGAACTATTTATTTCCCATACAGAGTTCAGTTTAATGAAAGATGTCTGTTGAGGAGAATGCTTTTGTGGCTTGTGCTTTGTATTTAGCTATAAGCTGTTCAAGAAGACAGAAAATAAGAAAACGGGGGTGGGTCTAGGGATGTGATATCGAAAGAAAAGTATCGATACTGTACTCATTAAAAGTATCGGAAGAAAAATATCGATACCGTACAAGTATCGAATGAAAAGTATCGATAACAGTAAGTATCGGTATAGAAATTTTTATCTGAATTTTTTTTTATCCAGTAATAATAGTTTGAACTTTTACATCCTTTATTGCATTTCCATATTTCATTAAACACTGAAAATTATAATGGTTTTTAATTCTTTATAACAAATTTTACAAGATGCTTTTTCACTATCAAACTTCTGAAAAAAAAACTTCCATTATTCACTTCTGGGAATTGCCATTTATTAACTACACTTTTCGATTATATACTCTGTCAATAGTTAATTGACAAACAATAAAATAATGGACGCCCTTTTATACTTCGTCTGCTTGGGACATCGTTGAGATGACTGAGTTCATTGAGCTCTACAAAATATTCTTTAGTTTAGTTTTTAATGAGCGTGCTCATTAATAAAGGAAGGGGTAGTAGACTGGTCACCAATCGCAGTGTAACTTTTTCTTCCTGTTCCTCCACAGTCCATCCTAGTAAGCATTTAGTCCCAGACTCCCAACATAAGTGAAATTAACAAAAAAAAATTTCTTTCGATACCGGAGTGTGAGTACTAATATCAGTAAGAGCATCTAGTAAAAAATACTGTATCGAATGGAAAAATATCGATATTAGTAAAGTATCGATATTTTCCCCACATCCCTAGGTGTTTCTGTAAAGTGCTTCAAAATGGTTCGTACTATGCAAATAAGCTTCTGACAGAACTGAAGCTTGAAGACGACAGTGGTTTTTGGAACTTCACTCGCATGTCTCCTACAGATTTTGAAATTATATTACAAATGGTTGGTCCCAGGATAATGAAAATAGACGCACGATTTAGAGCAACAATCTCACTTACTAGCCCACGTTGCATGCTGTCGAAAATGTTGGCCAACATTGTTTCTAGTAACCTATTTGAAATGGATCACGGGAAACATATTTTCCCCACTGTAAAACACAAAGGCAACATGAAAAAAGTTGCTCAACTGTTTCTAAAATAAGGGCAACATGTTGGCAAACAATGTTTCCGAGGAAATGTTTCCTAGTGCGTACTAGGCTTTAGAATCAATTTAAATTGTACTGATTTATACATGGTAAATAAAATCACACGACTTAAAAAAAAAAGATGGCAACTTGATTATGTTTTAATTCTTAGAGAGTGTGATGCTTTAGTTTATAAACAATATTGATGGCCTCAATTCATTTTAAAATTTAAAAATTATTGATATAGTAGCTCTTATACACTTTAATATAAAGGTACTTTAGCTAAAATGACAAACATTAATACCATTATTTCCTTAAATGACTTGACAACTATAATTGTATTAAATTTATTTATAGAAAAAATGGTAGAACGCAATAATGTATTGGTTAAATAATATAACAATATAGTGTTTTGTTTAATTTGTGAAGAGGTGCTATGACATATTAATATGGCGAAAGCCATAACATGATACAGAAATATATAAGGGTCACATTATCATATAGTGCCAGTTGCAGATTCTATTTGAAACTTATCAACATTTGATGGCTTGTTTAAGGCTTGTTTGGTTTTATACTCATTATTTTTTTGTAGCACAACGTCTTTCTACATGTTCAGGTTTTACGCATATGTACTAATTACGCTAATGAGTTAGAGATGAGGACGGTTGAATTTAGAGATAGTGGACCCGTATTTAAGTAGAAGACGAAAGGAAAACCATTTTTGGAAAACCACCCTCAGTACACTCAACTGGGATTCGATCCCCAATCTCCTTGACACTGGCAGTCTAGTCATGAGAGTGACGCCCAAACCTATGTGGATACTGAAGCAGGCCATAATTATATTATGTTCATTCCGGACGGTATATTTTCATTTGGTTTATTTATTTGTTGGTTCTTCATTGCATTGATTAAGCATAATTTTTAAACAAATATAGTTTCTAGTAATATAATATTTCGTTTTAATAAAACATGAAATGGTTATTAAAATTATATTTATATTGTTAATCTAACTATATTAGTATCTTAGGGATCTCTGAGTGAAACTTTCATCTTTTTGCCAAATGTGTTAAAACTTGGGTGCCTCTCATGACCCACGTCACACCTCACACACAATTATTTGACACCCTGGAACTACATGGAAGTACAAGCGGCATATTAATGTTAGTGAACACAGGGCTGTACTCTAGAAGAATATTCATTTTTAGATTTATAGTCAAAACAGAGTTGCCACTATTTTCTTACTACTAAAATTTCTGGGTTTTTTTCCAGGTTTTTCAGAAGGATTTCCCCATTTTTCCAAGCAGCAAATTGTAATAAAATTTCAGTTTTGGCTCAACTGACTAGAGTGAAGTCATTTAATTGTTGTTTGGAATCAGGTAGTTTAAGATTGATGTAAAAATACATTTTATGTCGCTTCACAGCCCTTATTTGAGAGGTAATGAGAATTAGTTGAATAATTAAGCACGCTGATTCAAACAACTTTTTCGTCTATCTAGACCTCTACTATTTTAAGCTTTGAGTTAAATGTCACAAATTAACAAATATTCTAGTATTTTTATTGTATTTTACCAAATTCTCCGTGTTTTACCGGCTTTTTTTTGTGTGCAGAAAACAAAAATTCTTTGTGACTTTCCGGTTCTCTCGGTGCCTGTTAACCCCGTTAGAAGTACTTTTAAAAATCTACACTAAAAGTTATTTAATACGTTTTCCCTTTTATTGCTCTACCCCTCTTGTACTATCTACCTGTTTAGCAGTATTTGCAATTTTTGCCCTCTTTGTAATTTTTGTCTTTTTTGAGCATTTGCCCTTTTTTCTTTATTGTCTTTTTTACATCTCTAACTTTTATATCCTATTTAATAATAAATTATTGACTTTTTACCTTTTTTGCCATTTTTACACTTTTACCATTTATAGCCCTTTTACCGCTTTTACCCTTTTTTCCCTATCTACATTTTAAGAATTTTTTAAAAAATTTTTGGAGATTTCCCTTTTTTCCTTATAGCCCTTTTAATTCTCTTATTCTTTTTTATACTTAAACCCTTTTTTTTTACCCTCTTCTTTCTTTTTGATTAGATTAACTTTTTAACCTTTTTGCACTTATTACACATTTTCACATAAAGTTTTTCAGTTTTTCAATCATTAGATCAACATCCAAATTTTTCAATATATTGAAGCATCAACTTATCCAGGTGGTCCTGAATAATTGTAGTTTATTCTTGGCCTGAATCAGTTTATAAAAAGCTCATTCACAAGCGGTACTTGTGACAGGAGTCAGGCTAAACTCTTTGGTAGCCTTGATACATTGCGAGAACCCCTTTTCCATAACAATGGTCTGAAACCAAGGTTGTTAGAAATTGTATCAAAATACGCATATTAAAAAAACAGACACGAGGAAATTGAATTACCTATCACGCAAAAATCTACTCTGACTCTCATTTTAAACCAAATCATGTGTGCCATTTTAAAAATATTGCAGGTTTATTTGTCTTTTCAAACAATCCTGATATCTTTTAAACACAATCGTTAGATCCCATTTTTGAAATATTTCAAATTTAAAAAAATTAGTAATCTGTAAACCAACTTTAATTTGGGGACTAAGGACAAAATCAAAAATTGAATAAAATCCACCAAACCATCTTAGCTCTATTCCTTAGGGTAGAAAGACAAAAAGACAGAATTGTAAAATCCACTTTTTTGGGTTTGGAATCCTACAAAACATAGATTCAGCATAATCTCTAAGCCAAAAATGTTCATGATCATTTGATCACAATACTGTTTTTATTTTTAATAAAGTAAAAAACCATTGCGTTTTACAACAGTTCAGGATTAGGGAAGAGTTAGGAGAATTTATCTGGAAATTTTCCCGCATTTGCGTAGAAGAAGAGTGGGAAACCATTTAGGAAAAAACGCCCTCATACACCCAACTGATATTCGAAACCCAACCTCCCCAGCACCAGAAAACTAGATTAAATGAGCTATGCCACGTGTCCACAGATGCTTATTTACATGAATGGGGTTGCATTTCTCTTCAAAAAAACAAATAGAAAGCCATTCTAGTGCATTTAAATAGAATTATAATTTGGATGAACATTGAGGTAAAAATTGATATCCCTATTAATAAAATAACATAGATGAAAAAAGAACATCGTCTGAAAACATCGATGTTATAAAACCAAAAACATAGGTAGTATTTTTCAAACCAATTGAAACTGTAATTGAAGTATTTGTGATAAATTAATACGAAACTCATATATATATATTCAATTTTTTTTTATTAAAAACTAATAATAACAATTTATTATTTTTAAAACAAACACATAAGCATATCACTGTCTCGGACATCGCTACAAAACAATGATGATTGAAATTCATCTACGAGGAAAACATCGAACCTTTAACATCTATGTTCAATGTATATTCCTGCTGGACTGGACTATTACCATGTCCCGTTTCCCTTGTCAGGTTGATCCCACCAGTCGATCTCGTTGTAACTGAGCCAACTCTTTAGGTAAAAGGTTACATTAGTTAATGTAGTAATAAAACTATTGATCGAATTTACAATTCTATGAGTATATTTTTAGCAGCACATCTACTACTCATACGGGTTATGCACTTATTTAGACCTGCTAAATTACAATAATGTGTGAGAGGAAGAGTGGAAAATCATTTAGGATAAACCACGCTCAGTACACCTGACCGGAATCGAGGCCCAACCTCACCGCCTTGCCAGTCTAATCTATTGCGAGAGTGACGCCTTAAACCATGTGGCCAATGAAGCGGATATTAATAATTAAAAGTATTTTCATATATCAGAAATTCTTGTAAAATGTGTTCGATAGTCAAAACCTTATAGTAAAAAATATATAATTAGAATAAATTTTTGTTAAATATGTTAGGTACCTACAAAAAGGAATAAATGCAACATTTAAACTATTAGCATCCAGAGTGGTTTGAACATTGGAAGTTGTTACTCAAGAAGCTTATCTGCACTTGAGATCAAGCTATTTATGTCATCTCTTCCTTTACTTGGGGGAGATTATGACTCATAAATACCTGGCTGGCTAGCTTCCTCACCTCACTCGGAGCAAGGGGGTGAGTTAGGGAATGATTGACACTCAAGGACCTAAACAGCTTTTACTCCTTCCCTAGCAGTTTACAAAATTTAGGCTCCAACCCCCTAGATGATATTTTTTTCTACATAGCCTTCAACTTTGAGTTCATCTTGTCATGAAATGGAGTCTTAAGACTATACTTCGGTTAATAGTTCATGGTTTTTTGTTTTTTATGGCACCACTTCTCATTATACGTGAGGAGTATACGCATATATGTACTTTTTTAGCATCATGTCTTACTACCCGTTTGGTTTATAATCCTATGTACTAATTACACCGATGGCTTTAGGGATTATTAAGGCTATATTCAGAGGAAGTGCATACGCATTTGCATGGAGGGAGAGTGGAAAACCAGTCTGGAGAAAAACCACCCTCAGTTCACCGGAACAAGACTCGAACCTCGATCTCCCCGTCATTGGCAGGCTAGTCTACTTCAAGAGTAGCGCGTTAGAACACGCGGCCACCGAAACGGGTCGCATATGTACTAATTACGCTAATCTGTTAGGAGTGAGTAAGATTGAATTCAGAGATGGTGTACCCAAAGTTGCGTAAAGAGAGAGGGGGAGAAAGAGAGAGGGGTAAGAGAGAAAGG